>CAJVSB020000181.1:0-75220 GCA_911865555.2 Thlaspi arvense
CTAGACTTATAAAAATAGATTCTACAAATTAAAGAAAAACTTTGAAGGCCATTACATTCTTCGCCCTTACAAAAATTCAGTCCCTGAATATTCTATACTAGTGCACACCTTGTACTTCGAGCAGATGGGGGTATCTCCAGCATATAATCTCCTTGGATTCTCAAGTGGCCACACGACACTAACCCTTCTGAGCACTCGTACTACCATCAAAAGATTCCTCACTCTTGGTCCTCTCCTTGCATCTCCCACAACCTGTTCAGGTACTCTAAAAGTCTCCAAAGCATAGTTGGTCTCCACTGCCTGAGCATAAATACAAAGCCCTACTGAGAATCTAGGGCCCCATATCGTGAAGGTGACAGATCCCACTCAACTGATTAAAGCAAAACTTTATCTCCCTAGTAAACACACATTATCTTTCCTGGCATTTCAAAGGTCAAGGTCACACAAGGTAGTCTAAAGTGGCATAGTAAAAGCTAACCAAACTAGAACGAAATCTCATCGACACAACGAGTAAGTAAAGCAACAATCGATAATGCACAGGTTTTTAAAAAACAAATAGAAATCATACCTATGATCACCGTAGTAGGCGTCTGTCCACTACTCCCATCTCTACCCCCATCCCCTGTTCATGTGAGCCTGATGTCTCCCCAACTGTTTGCCCCTTGGTCTGTGGCCTAGTACCTACGGCCAAAATAGCATGTGGACAATCTCTCGCTATATTTCCCTACTGCCTCCAATGATGACAAGCTCTCGTCACTCGACCAATCTCTTGGGAGCAATCTCTAGCTATGTGGCCCTACTAGCCATATCTGAAACACACCCTTGTCACTCGAGTGGCCTCTCGAGAAAACATGCAACTCCAGATCACATGACCCCACTGCCCGCATCCATAATTACTCACAGATTGTCTGCTCGATGGACTAGGATCACTAGATGCAAGGACACTGATCAACAACTGTCTGCTAGAAGAGCCTCCTTGTCCAAAATGTTGACGACCACGTGGTGATGACCTCCTCCTCCTTAAGCTAAACTTGCCATAAAATGATCCTCTCCTCCTAAACCTCCCCCTCGTTTGCCGCCATATCCAGGCCGTTATCACTAAACAATGGGAATGCCTACTCGTATACCAACTAGAGCCAATGGTCCAGCCACTGCCCCTTCAAAAGCAATAATAATGCTCACCTGTTGCCCGACTAATACCAGCCACCTACTTTTGCCACATCACTCACTATGAGGGTTGCAATCATCCTCTATAGTCCCAAAAATCTGCTCACTCCAACCACTACATCAGTGAGCACAGTCAAATCCTAACTCATAGCCAACTCTCACGTCCACCTTACCGTCTTCACACATCCTCTACCTTGCCGTCTACCTTGAATCAGAGGAGGGCGAATCCACCCGCAGAATGTCTTGACATCCCTGAATCCATGACCCCACAGGGAATCAAATGCATATCAACTAGAGAATCCATCTAGACAAAAAATACAAGGATCAAAATGATATCAAAGGAATCTGGCATAGAGCAATTGAAGTGCTGACACCAAACAACCCTAAATGGTCTTCAGCAGTCCTTCCATTATGAGAGTAGGGCCCTCACTATCATAACAAAGCACTGCCAAAGAACCCTGCTCTAGTATTCTTAGATTTGAACTGTGCTCTGATACCACCTTTGTCATGCCCTAACCTGGAAGCGTGACCAGCACAAGGGTTGGCTTACCAACCCTAGTAAGCCTCTAGTCAAAACAGAGTAGATAAAACATCATATCAGGAAGATAGCTAGTGTACAAATCAAAACTCGTCTGAGCTGTACATGGAGTTTCTAGAATACAAAAAGAAAATATAAAGAAGCGCTCGTACATCAAATCAGTACAGCAGTGACGAAATCAGTCGCTGAAGTTACCACTACCGATAAAAACTGAAATCTAGAAAATGGGAGAAAAAGGATGAGTATAAAACTCAGTGAATGATAGTAGTACTCTAAACATGTCGGGACATGAATCGTTAACATTCAAAGCGCCAATATCATCTCAAATTATACATAATAGCGTAGTTTACGAAAAATCACATTTGCCTTAAGTAACACATATATTTTACATATACGCAGTCAGAATCAGAAATCAAACACCCATCGGAGTATCAAACGTATCACATATCACATTTCATACTGGGATCCCGTGCTAGAATTAGAATCAAAATCGAACAAGAATTAGAATCACAAAAGGCACATATGCCGGAACACCACCGTGTTCCTCAGAATTAGATCACACGTATCACATATCATATTCAGGATCCCGTACTAGAATAGGAATCAGAATCACAGAAGGCGCATAGTGAAGGAACACCACCATGTTCCTTAGAATTAAATCACACGTATCATATATCATATTAGGATCCCGTACCAGAATCAGAATCAGAATCAGAATCACAGAAGGCACATAGTGCCAGAACACCACCGTGTTCCTCAGAATCAGATCACATAAAACTCCTGATAGGTTAATTTTTAAAAATGCACGTATTATTGAGGCAAGTTTGTAATAATTACAGAAATATTTTCAAACTTATCGTAATTTAAAACAGATAGATACAGGTCCTAGAATTTAATACCATAATTCAAAAATTGGAGCACAGAAACTCACAGAAAACCAAAGTACGGACACATGTATAGAAAGTACTGTCACTCACCGGACACGTCAAAATCAATATCCAAAAACTCTAACAGACGGCTCACTGGCCAAAGCGCGCCTCCTCAGACATATCTAAATTCACCAAGTTGCAAGTTGGAATCGAAATTGAATTTACTCCATAAGACTTACTCATCAGAAGTGGCCTAGGACCTCCCCCGTATCCGAGCTCCAAACACACGCATCCTGAGCACCACTACCCAATATCAGGACCCACATGACTTACAAACAATAATTAATTCTATTCAACCACCCTCAACAATAATTAACCATACTCCACAATCCTCGAACCATGGTGAACCGAACTCCAAAACTCCCGAACCAATCTAAACTGGCTAAACTACACCAAGCCGAACTGAACCAACCATGAACCTTCAAAATCGGATTCAAAAACCCAAAAACCCTAGGAACCACTCTTAACAACCGGCCAAAAACACCTAAGCCGACCCTAAACTAGGCCAAGAACCCTAATCCTAAGTACCGACACACTGAACTGAGCCCGGTTTACCTCGAACTAGACACCCAAACATCACCAAATTACATGGCTAGCTAGGTTTCATCTTGTTGAACCAGGAACCAGTTCAACCTCCCCAAGAACTGGCCCAAAACACCGGTGAACTGCCATCCAAAAGTGCTATACTAAATTGGCCGGTTCACCTTGAACCGATCATCCAAAATCTCCCAAAACTAGCTGGTCTAATAACCCTCACTCCCCTAGACTAGAAACTGGTCCAATCACCCAGAGAACTGATCTAAAAAGCCCTGAACCAGCCACTCAAATCTTCGATCAACACTAACCGGTTCACATGCCTAGAAAACCTAACCCCCTTTTTTTTTTCTTCTTTTCTCTTTATCTTTTTTTTTTCTTTTTTTTTTCACTTGGCCGAGTTGACCAACGAGTCAACTCTGCCTAGGATTGTTTGGGCTTACAACACCACTAGGCCAAGCTCGGGCCTAATAACCCGAACCGACCCTGTATGGGACACAGACCTACCGAGTCCCTTCTTCTTCACCGGCAGGACAAAATCCAACCCGAATCCCCTACAAACACCCAAAACCAAGGATCCAAAATAAACCAGATTCAAGCTTGCCTAATCGATTAACTACTAGAGGAATTAAAATCAACAACCCTAAAGCAAAATCCATGCTCGAATCACCAATTAAAAGCTCAAAATTTCTCAATTTCTCATCGCAACCAACTCGAGCTCTATTGGGCTTCTAAACACTTCCCAAAACTTTTTCTCCCCCCAACTCTCACTCCTAACATCTAATTCCTCAAGGTGTTTTGTACTTCCAATACCCAATCTGAGGTTGACATCATCCAAGCCAGCTAGTTTCCTTAGATTCGATTGAATTTCAACCGATTTTCCCATCGATCGGGATCGGCAGGACCTTCTCCACCGTCACGATCTAGTCCCCTAAAATAACTTTTCTTGTAATTAAACCCTTTTGAAATTGCTATTCAGCCCTAGACTCACGTGCCTTTTGTTCCAGTCCTCTGGCCTTCCTTTCTTCAATTTCAACCCATAATTAATTCTAATTTAAGCCCCAAACTTTTCCAGATTTCAGCTAAACACCCCAAGTCTCTTAATTTCTACAGGCTAGCCTCCCTGATTCTTATTTTATTCTCCAAACATTTAATTTATTCACTCACACCCCCCATACTCATTAAAAATAGCTTCCATAAAATAAAGAAAAACTTTGAGGGCCATTACATTCTTCACCCCCTTGCAAAATTAGGTCTCCCGAAATTTTATGCAAGTGTGTACCTTGTACTTCGAGTAGACAGGGTACCTCTAGCATGTAATCTCCTCAAATTCTCAGGTGGCCATGAGAAACTGACCCTTCTAAGCACTCGTACTACCATCAAAAGATTCCTCACTCTTGGTCCTCTCCTGCATCTCCCACAACTTGTTTAGGTACCTTAGAAGTCTCCAAAGCACAGTCGGTCTCCACTACCCGAGAATAACTATAAAGCCCTATCTGAGAACCTAGGGCCCCATAAGTGAGGGTGACAGATCCCACTCAGTTGATCGAAGCAAAACTTTATCTCTCTAGTAAACACACACTGTCTTTCCTGGCATTTCAACGCTTGAGGTCTCACAAGGGCAATCTAAAGTGGCATAGTAAAATGCCAACCAAACCATGTCGAGAATCACACCAATCTCCAACGTAATCAAAATATCCAACTCGCTATGAAGTCTCTATTAATAGTACTAGTCGAGCAAGACCTACACATCTAAGTCTTCCAGACCGACTCTCAAACTAGGGTCACTAAAGAAAATGGATACTCTAACGATTCTAGGTATTTACCAAATCAAACTGAAAAACTCATCTACACAACGAATAAGTAAAACTAAAATTGAATAACGCACAGGTTTTTAGAAAAGAAACAAAAATCTTACCTATGATCACTGTAGTAGGCATTGTCCACTACTCCATCTCTACCACCCATCCCTTGATCACATGAGCTTGACGGCTCTCCAACTGTCTACCCCTCAGTCTGTGACGTAGTACCTATGGCTAGAATAGCCTCTGATGAACGTGGGCAATCCCTCGCTATATGTCCCTATTGCCCAACGATGACAAGCTCCCGTCACTTAACACCATCTCCTGGGAGCAATCCCTAGCTACGTGGCCCCATTGGCCGCATCTGAAACACACCCTTGTCACTCGAGTGGCCTCCTGAGAAAACGGGCAACTCTGGATCACATGATCCCGCTGCCTGCATCCATAACAAACTCACAGACTATTTGCTAGAGGTGTATCCCTATCCAAAATGTCGACGACCACGAGGTGATGGCCTCCTCCTTCTCAAGCTGAACCTGCCACTAAATGATCATCTCCTCCTAAACCTCCTCCTCGTTTGCCGCCCGTATCAGGGCCATCATCACTAGAACAATGGGAATACCTACTTGTATACCAAATAGAGCCGAATGGTCTTGCCACTGCCCCTTCAAGAGCAATCGTAATGCTCACCTATTGCCTAGCTAATGCCAGCCACCTACTCTGCCCACATCACTCTCTTTGAAGGCTGCAATCATCCTCTGTAGCTCCCAAAAATCTACTATCAATCTTACCACTACATCAGTGAGCACAGTCAAACCCCGACTCGTAGCTGACTTTTGGGTCGACCTTGTTGTCTTCCCATGTCCTCTTCCTTACCATCTTCCTTGAATCAAAGGAGGGTCGGATCCACCCATAGAATTTGTGACCTCACAGGGAATCATATGCACATCAATCGGTGAATCCATCTATACACAAAATACAAGGATCAAAAAGGTACCAAAGGAATTAGGCACAGATGAATTGAAATGCTACACCAAACAACCCTAAAAGGTCTTAAGCAATCCTTTTATTATGAGATTGGGGCCCACACTATCAGAACAAAAGCACTACACCAAAGAACCATGCTCCAGTATTCTTAGATCTAAATCGTGCTTAGATACCACCTTTGTCACACTCCAACCCAAAAGCATAGCTGGCACTAGGGTTGGCTTACCAACCCTAGTAAAACTCCAGTCCGAGTTATAGCAGATTAAACATCATATCAGGAAGATAGCTAGTATATAAATCAAAACTCATCTGAGCTATACATGGAGTTTCTAGAGTACAAAAAGAAAATACACAAAAAGTGCTCGTACATTAAATTAGTACAGCGATGACAAAATCAGTCGCTGAAGCAACCGCTGCTAATCGAAACTGAAAACTAGAAAGTGGGGGAAAAGGGATGAGTATGAAACTCAGTGGATGATACTACTACTCCAAACATGTGAGAACATGAATCATAAATATTCAAAGCACAAATATCATCTCAAATTCTACATAATAGCATAGTTTACATAAAACCATATTTGCCTCAAGTAACACATATTTTATATATACACAAGTCAAAATCAGAAATCAAACACCTGTCAGAGTATCAGAACATATCACATATCACATTTCGTACTAGGATCCCGTACAAAATCAGAATTAGAACCAGAATCAGAATCAAAATCAAAATCAAAATCAAGAAGGCACATAATGCTAGAACACCACTATGTTCCTCAGAATTAGATCACACATATCACATATTGTATCAGGATCCTGTACCAGAATTAGAATCAGAAATAGAATCACAGAAGGCACATAGTGCTGGAACACCACTGTATTCTTCAGAATTAGATCACACATGTCACATATTGTATCAGGATCCCATACCAAAATCAGAACCATTATCAGAATCATAAAAGGCACATAGTGTCAGAACACCACCGTGTTCCTCAGAAACAGATCACATAAAACCTCGACAGGTTAATTTTTTAAAAACACATGTATTACTGAGGTAAATATGTAAATAATTATAGAAATATTTTCAAGCTTATTGTAATTTAGAATAGATAGATACATGTCCCGAAATTTAATAATACCATAATTCAAGAATCAAAACATAAAAACTCATAGAAAACCAAAGTGCAGACAAATGTCTAAAAAGTACTGTTACTCATTGTACACGTCAAAACTGATATCCAAAAACCCTTACAGATGGCTCACTGGCCAAAGAACGCCTCCTCAGACATATCTACAATTACGAAGTCGCAAGTCAGAATCGAAATCGAATTTATTCCAAAAGACTCACTCATTGGAAGTGCCCTAGGACCTCCCCCATATCCAAGCTCCTAACACGCATCCTGTGGCACCACTATCTAACATCAAGACCCACATGACTCACGAACATTAATTAATTCTTCTCAACCACCACAAGAATAATGAACTAGCCTCCACAATCCTCGAACCATAGACCGACCTTCAAAACCCCCGAACCAACCCAAACCGGTCTAAAACTACACCAAGCCAAACTAAACCTCTCATATTTAAACCATATTACTTACATATATATATGATTAAATTATAGGGGATGAAGACAAGCTTGTGCTAGCACAGGAACCCTCATTTCTAGAGCCTCAAACATAGACATCATATTAACAATGAATGGCATCTTCCTAATCTTAGTTTATTTTCCAAAATATGTTTTTACAACCAACAACAACTATTTTCAAACCTATTTGTATGTTGATACTCAAAAAGGGAAACATTTTAGCTATGTTTTGATTTTGTTATATGATGGATTTGATGTTTTCATGATATTTTGTGCTTTGGCACCAGAGTAGAAATGTCAAGCAACCACTCAGGGCAAGTGGTAGTTCTATATGCATGATGTTATGATATTATATGTTATATGATATGGATTTGGATTTGGTAGGGGATCCTAGCAGCATTAGATTATGCCAGTTTAATTAAAGGAATGGCGGCAGCCCTCAATACGAATTACACAGTCACAGCAGCACCTAGCATATTTTGCCCCTTAGGGCCAGACGATACTTCATAGATTTTATGTTCTATTGTCCCCAAACGTACCATTATCCGTTGTGCGCACTCGACCAGACCACACACATGAATATACACTATGGTTCTTAATGACTTTTTATACTTTGCTATTATTGTCCTATGCCTTATGTTTACATTTGCTTATGCTATGACTGGATGTCATGATATAGACTTGATTTCATTGATGCTATTTTATTTGCTATACTTTTGCTCTGAAATTTTATAGAATAGTAACTATAAATATTGTATTAACAAAACTTGACTATTTCCACTAGGATTAGGTAGTATGCCATTCATGGGGACTTTTGTCTCACTCCTTTTCTTCCCTTGTAGATCCACTATTTGATTAGTTATCTTGATCACTTGTCTAGCACTTGATAACTACGTGCACATCATAGACAAGTGGGCCCAGATCTCCAGGGATAGTGCCATATAATCTTGTTATTGTCAAGTAACTACCCAGGGAAAACCATATATACAAAATTAGAGAGTTCAATTGCATATGTATAGATATTATGATTATGGTGTAATTTAAATAGCCTTCCAAATGGTTATGCACATCAATTAGTTCTACTTATCATCCATGCATGCATTGTCATTACAGCTTATAGGTTTAGGTGGCCTTTGACCTACGTGATGTTTGATATATCTTGGTGGCATGCCAAGTAGTGATTATTGCATGGATGCTTGTTAAAATACAGTTTTTAGAAGTCACAAGCTAACTAGATAGAGGGGTCACAACATCTGGCATGCTGCAGAATTTTTGCCACAGTAGCTTATTGGTTGTTGCCCCGCTACTACACCTAGCATATGATTAAGGGGGTGGGTGTGACAAGAATGTTACTTGTAACTGAATAAATAAGTGTGTAAGATAAGAACTCTGATATATGTTTGCAAGTAAATAGAGATGTGCTTGTAATTGAATGAGTTTTTGCTTGTAATAGAATAGATCCTTGCTTGTAATTGAATTGAACGCTACTTTTAACCAAACCAATGGATTGTTGCAAGACTTAGGCTTAAATTTGTGAAAGAAAGGCATATCTATGCTTGTAACTAAATGGAGACCTACTTGTAACTGAATTGGTCTCTACTTATAACTTAACAAAACGCTGCTTGTAACCAAACAAGTAGGTGTTTGTAAGACAAAAGGCTTAGACATTGAAAATAAATTCTGATATATGCTTATAACTAAACTGAGATATGTTTGTAACTGAAAGGATACATGCTTGTAACTAAACAGGTCCTTGCTTGTAAAATGTTGCTTGTAATCACACTAGTATTTTGTTTTAAGACGAACTTGAATTTGTGAAGTAAACACTGATTTGTGCTTGTAACTGAATGGAGATATATTTATAATTAAACTAGTCTTTACTTGTAACTTAATAAAATGCTACTTGTAATCAAAGAAATAGCTAACTTTAAGATGAAGGCTGAGTCTCAAAAACACTCTAATATATGCTTGTAACTGAACCGAGGTATGCTTGTAACTGAGCAGGTCCTTGCTTGTAACTAAGCGGGTCCTTGCTTATAACTAAAACTAATAGATAGTTGTAAGACATCAGCTTGAACTTGTTAAAAAAGCACAGAATTATGCTTGTAACTGAACGAGTCTCTGCTTGTAACTTAGTAATCGAACAAATAGGTCTCTGTAAGACAAAGGCTCAGATTTGAAAAATACTTGTAACTAAACGGAAATATACTTATAACTTAACAAGTCGCTCCTAATAATGAACGAGTTCCTGCTTGTAATTGAACTAAACGCTGCTTGTAACTGAATCAATTTTTTTTGTAAGACTTAAAATTGAATTTGTGAACTAAACGTAGATCTATGCTTGTAATTGAACTGAGGTTTGCTTGTAACTGAATAGAAATCTACTTGTAACTTAACAGAATGTTGCTTATAACTGAAAAAATAGGTGACTGTAAGACAAAGGCCAAGACTTGGAAAATAAACTCTGATATATGCTTGTAATTGAACAAAGATATGTCAGAAATAGGGGTCACTAATTAGTGACCCCTTTTGTAACTGCTAGAAAGGGAGTCACCATTAGTGACCCCCTTTGTAACTGTCAAAATAGGATGCCACTAATTAATAATCGAATTTAAAGCTCACACCTAAATTAGTAGCCCCCCCTTTTTGACTAACTAAGATGAGGTCACTAATTAGTGGCCCATTTTGTAATCATATAGTTGCAGTTACTAATTAATGCCCATTTTCTGACCACCACAGTTTTTGTCACTAATTAATGACTCATTTTGTGACCATCTTAGATGCGGTCACTAATTAGTGGCCTTTTAGTAACTAAAATACTACTGGTCACTAATTTTGTTATAGATTTGTGATCGCCGTAATTGAGGTCACATAATCAGTCATAAATTGATCACAAATCAATTACTTTATTTTTTTTAAAAAAAATGAGGTTGATTAATTACTAATAGATCACTAATCGATAACTAATTAGTGACCTATTCCTGTGGTCACTAATCTACAATTACTAATTTCCTTTTTTTGGTAGTGTGTGTATGTGTTTGTGCACGTGTGCACATGTGTATCTGATTTAGTTCACATATATGCTCAATCAATTTGTTAATTTTGCACACAATTGGAGACTTTCATGAATAAATTAGAATTTAGAGACAAAATTAAAACAATTCTAAATTTCAGGGAGTCAATTCTAAAGCTGGAAGTTTTTATGATATTAAAAAATTTGTAATGTTAGTTGGTTAGTTACTCTTATTTTTATGCACAATAGTTTATTTTAATATTAATTTAAATTGTTATTAGAGACATTGTTAAGTTATAATTATAATCAATTGTTTGTTAGTAATGTTGAAATGGGATCTATATTATATATATATATATATTTTTGTTTTATTTTTTTTTGATATATGTGAATTAATGGGTCGAGCCGAGTTACTCGTGAGCTTAGCACAAGCTGAACCTAAGCCAAAAGATTGGTTTACTGAAAAATGAATTGAGTTATGAGCTGATCTAAATTTAAGTGAGCCAAACTTAAGTTAAGATTACCATAGCCTAACTCAACTCATTTTCACCTTAGTTGTAGCATTGTTGTACTAGACTCTGTTCAGCATTAAAAACATGAAATCAAAATTATAAACGAAGTTAACAAAAAATAAATTATCAAACAAAATTCTTCGTAAGAAAAATAAATTATTTATATTGAGAGAAACAACAATTGCAAACAACAATTTGATAGGTTAATTTCCTAAAGCATATAAAGTTTTTGCTTGGAAAATGGGCCTCAATTCATATTTTCACATGCTTGGATAAAAGAGAAAATTAAAGAAAGGGAAAAAGAAAAAGAAAAAGAAAAAGAAAAATTAAGACTGAAAATATAAAGTCACATATAAATGTTTCATCCATTTAAGCAATTATCTCATCATGCTTGCAATCCCTATATTTGATCTCAGCAATACCCCGTCTACCTGTATCTACAATGTCACAACATTCGCTTTTCTCAACCTGCAGTGGAATATAACTAATATTAATTGACTGCTTATTTCCAATATGAGAGAGAACTAAGTTCTCTATTTTTGAAAGTAAATTACATTCAAAACTTCGAAACATGAACACGGACAGAAAAACTTTTTGCAAAAAGTTAAGATACGAAAATGAAAAATCAATCCACAACCTGAGACAAGAATCAAACACGCTTGTAATACAGTTTATTTGACATTACTTTAAAAAAAAAATAAAATAGTGCATTCCTCTCTTATAGTGTGATGCACATGTGCACGTTAAAGTGTGAATCTCATTTCACTATAAGGGCACTCTTCTGAATAGCAGCGTCAAAACTTTCCTCAAGAGCAAACCATAACCTTGCAAGTTGCTAAAGCTTTTTCTACTTGGTCCCCAAACTTTATCTATTTTCTAATTGGTCCCCTTGTTTACTTTCTTTAACATTGGTAATAAATGGACCTAATAGAATTGGGTGAAATTACAGGGCTTTAATTGATATAATTGGAAGTTTGGCAACCAAAGAGAATAGGGAAATCAAGTGCGAGGACTTCATTTGTAATTTTTGCCAAACTTTTATGCCTGTAAAATTTTGTATCTAGAACTAGGAGAAAGAAAAAGATTGAAGAAAAATAAGAAATAAAAGAGAAGCATAAAACTTACGCGAAGAAGCTTTGTGGCAGGCGAGAAAACCCGGACCTTGGAGATGTGATCGGCGGAGTGATTGCCACTGGAAGAACAAGTTTCGAGACCCCTTGGCTTGGATCGAACATAGGTGGTAACAATTTGGTCGGTTTTGGAAGTGTCAATGGAGTCAAAGAAGAAAACATGAGGAGCATTGCAGTCATCGGAGAAGGGAGGCCATCGCGTGTTGAACAAGTAATGGGGTGGCTCTTTCCGATTGACCCACGGCTCGAAAGTCTCGAGGGGTCTCTTCAACATGGTTCTGGGTATGATGTTCTCGTAGATGTGGGCGGAGTATCCCCAGGAGATTGAGAAGGACCAGTCGGTTTTCTGGTGGTAGCAAATGGTTTGTTGGAGCATGCGAGACTGGTCCACTCTTGCCGTTTTCATGAGGTGATTTGCAGATTGGAAGCGGTCGAGGGAGGGGAAGATAGGCTCTATTTGGTCAAAGTGATGAAGGGACATCAATGGAGACTGGGGGTGGCTCGATAAGTAGCCTGATATGTCGCCTTTTAAATCAACCTGCATCCAGTTTATAGTTTGAATTTTTTGTTTGGAAAATAAATCAAGTTTGTTTTATATTTACTAAGCTAGCCCAAAGCCATTGCCACGTAGATGGCTGCTTCATTTTCTATAAATTTGTTTATTTTTAATCTTTTATTGATAATCATGTGGCATGAGTTACTCTTTATTTTCAATCGTAATTATTTTCACGTTAATCCAAGAATCAATTTCCCTCATCTCGTGATATTAGGTACAAAAATATTATTTTTATCTCTCATATGAAAAGATAGGACCCACACAATTGAGAGGTGAGTCCACCCATTCATGTGAGAAGCAATATAAAAAAAAATTCCTCTTTTATCATCTCAAATTGTAAGTCATTAAATCTTTAAGTCTCATTATTCCTCTTGATATAAACACATTGTATTTTTTTTTTTTTGTATTAGTATTAAAGTCATTGTTATTTATTTTACATATTTCTACCTTTAATTTTGTAATTTTAATATAAATCATGCTATTACTAGACTCAACACAAATCACATGGCACAACTTACAAATGTGTTTTATTTTATTTTTCACTTAAATTATATTTTATCATAATAATTGAATAACATTACAGTCATTTTCAATTATATATAACTTAAAATTTTCTGACTTTTCATAAGAACTTTATCCTTGTATATAAGAAAATTAAGATTTTTTTTAAAAATAATGCTTTTCCATTTTCATGTCGCTATTACATTTATAAAATTTGTCATGATAAAATTTTGAAAATGTCTACTTATTACAACAAGATATATTACTTGCATTTTTTTATACATAATTTTATTATCATGCATCATGACAGGTCTATCTAGCACAGCCATTTCCATTTGTATAATGTTAGATTTTTGGAATGCATACATATACACACACACACACACACAGATATAATATATATATTGGGGGAGGTGGTGAGAGTTAGTAATTGCAGCAACCGGAGAAGACAAACTTTGCTAATTTAATTTCGAAAAGCTATCTAGTGGAATTGGGATCTTTAACAATATTTGTACGACAATTCTGGTGAATATGATACAATATACTATGTACTATATATACAAATATATGATTATATAAAATGTTTAATTGATAAGTTTACTCTTAATTTTGCTGTACATTTAAATAGGAACTTATGTGAATTTAATGCACGGTATACTAAGTTATTTTATGATGCTATTTCTGTTTCTTTTTTATCTTTTAATTTTTTTAGCAGTATTAATAAAATTATCAAAATCACTAAAAGTATTTTCCTGTTCTCTTATTTTTTTCATCTTGATGTTTCTGTGAATCATATTCTTTTTTATTTTTTTTCTTCATTCAGAATAATAATCAGATGTGGCAGTTATTTTTACAAGAAAAATTAATCATTTTAAAAATATATATTTTAATATATATTCTTGAATTGTATCAACACAAAATTTTGTGAAGAATCACTACAACAAATTATACTTTTACTAGAAATTATTTAAACACAATTAAATAATTGCTACTAATATATGTAAAATTTCATTATTTACTAACAATTATATGATTGCTATTAATTTACTTTTCTTTGCAAACAATTATAGCCAATGGCTGCTAAAAATTAATTTTCTTTAACTAAAAAGTAATTACTCATAAAGAAAAAAAGTTAAACATTAATCCAACAAATTAATATACATGTATATAATAGGATTTTACTTAAAAATTAATTAATTTTTATTACTGGAAAGTACACAATGGTTTTTGGATTTATAAAATGATTCAAGTTTCACGACGTAAAAGAGCATTAAAATAAAGTTATTAAATAAAAAATAAATAAAAAGAATAAAGTTATTAAATAAAAGTCATTTCTACACAAGCCCTTAACCAGACGGGCCTTGGGATGGATCTTGTGATGGCCCTTAACCAAATGGCTGGGAAACACCCCCTAACCTAAGGAGCCAACTTTAGACACATGAACCCTAGTTCTCAACTTCCAGTGAAGCCACGGCGGTGACCACAAACTCTAGTTGGACATGCAGAGACTTGCTAGTGGAGATCCCCTAGCATTTTTCTTTCGATGATCACTCCAAATAAAATAAGTTGGTTTTCATTTATTAGGAATTTAGAATCATAATTTGGTATTGTATATCTGGAATCTTGATTTTCTCTTAGTATTCCATTGTTAATTTTTGCTTTTTATGGGAGGCTTTGAGCTTGTGGTTGCACAATCTAGATCTATTGGAAGCACAACAATGTTTTAACATAGATACAAGTGATTGTTTGAAAGTGTTCTAAAACCTTCTTGGATTTGTTTCTCACTTTGGATGAGAAATGGATGTCCAATTAGGTCATTATGAAAACCACTACTGTAGGAAGTTGAGATTCAGATAGAATAAATTTAACATAGGAGTAAGTGGACGCCTAACTGTCAACTTAGTTCAAAAATCCAACCGTAGGAGTAGACATCAAGACTTTCAGTTCTAATAACTGGATATCAATTCCTGCTAAGACTTCCAGTACCATGGCTAATTTTTAAACCACCTCTATAGATAGGCCCTTAGGTCTTATTTGTAAATAAGATTTGAATAGTTTTTTATCTAAAACATTGCCAACATAATTTTCAATTAGATAGAATGTTCAGCTACATAGATTGGATACATCTACTCTTGCATGAATTGTGCTATCACCATAGGAATTTTGCTCTTAAAATGAGTCATGCATGGTAACTGCTTTGTTTTCTAGTTCTTTCTACAGTGATGAATTTGGTAATTCCTAAGAAAAGGTGATAACATATTTGATTATTTGTTGTTCAATGCCTTATTTTGAAGTCCTTATTTGATAACTTGACTATTGAGGACAAACTAGCACAAAATGCTTTTCGCTCATGAATATGGGGAATGCATCTGTTAATTTACAAGTTTCTTCGTTTGTGTAGGTTGTCTGTCTTATTTGATTTCTTTCAAATGAGTTGAAGACCTGGTTGCTATCCATGTCACTGGTAGACCTTCAATTATACTATTTTTCATAAAGAAAATTATTATATTTGTTGGAGTCTGATTTTACAAAAATGTTTACCATTAATTAAGTCAAGATATGCATACTAGTTCTAAATGAAGCCTAAGAAGCATGGAAATGGGTGTCATGTCTGATATGTGAATATTGACGTACACATCATATGACACACTTGTGAAGACATCAGCATGGCAGGGAGATGGCTAAAGATAATAATTTTGTATAATTTATATTCACCATGTTTGCAATTATTATATGCTCTAAAAGACCATTCTCTATGCAATGCCAGGAAAGTAATTCTTTGTCCAACACAAAAATTTATTACAATTATACACTTTATTTAAATTCCCCAACCATGGACATAAACATTTCTCAAGTGGTTGTTGTTCTTCTGTCATTCAAAAATTGGAGCACTTCATCCATTTTTCACCCCAAAAAATATTATAATAAGCATGGGAAAATCATGTGGAAGGAGAATTATGTGAGTTTTGCAAAGTGGTTCCCTAACAAGATTCTTATTCTTGTCCGCCAGAGCCAAATAGCTTTCCATTATAATGAAATACTTGAGAAATGTGCCTAGATAAGATTCATGACGATTGTTCAATAATCAACCCTCATGGGCTTGAATATAGAAAATTCAATTCTTTGACTTGGGTCCATTGGGATAAGAGCTCAAATCTGTTCAATTTATGAGATCCATGCATTATTTAAAACTGGAAATTGAAAAGCTTATGTCAAATATGCAGGGTTATAATCTATGGTTACTATTTGTTTATTTAGACAGGATCTGTGGTTACTCTTCACAATGATTTATCTTGCTTATTGATATGAAATACCTTTACAGAAAAACAAATGACAGTATATTTTAATAATTTAACCAGTAATTAAATATTGAGTAGGTTTGATGAATTTATCTCAACTTTCATATAATTTATTCAGAATTTGTAGTTGTTGCAAGTTTCAAATTTATATAAATAGTTGTTGCAGCACACTATAGGATAACTTAGAATTTTCCTTTTTTCAAGAATCAATTTAGCTTCACATTTTATTCATTCTTGAGTCCTAATTATCTATCTATACCCCTGTTGCTATTGTATAACCCTTTTTCTCTTTTAGAATTGATTTATTTATTTATTTATTCTTTTTCTTTTCTTCTAGTCATTAGTTATGGAAAATAATAGCAGTAGAGAATGGATAACGTATGATGGAGTTAGCATGGAATATTTGGATGGTGTTAAAAATTTTCTTGACTATACCTTTACCAACAAAGATGATGGGGAAACAGTTCTTTGTCTTTGCAAAGAGTGTGTTCTATACTACGATGTAAATAGGACACAAGCAAATGATCACTCTTGTAGTTCATGGTATCATTCCATCATATGATACTTGGTTTTGTCATGGGGAGTCAATGGACATGTCAAATCCAATTTGGCAAAGCAATAAAAGGCAAGAAGCTTTTTGGGGTGATGATGTGGTAGGATTGATTCATGATACTTTTGAAGGCTTTACTTAACCCATGGATGTTCAATTTGATGAAAGTGATGGAGTGGAGCCAAACATAAAGAGGAATCAGGCTTGTGTAGAAGTCAATAAGTTTGAACAATTAATGAAATCTGCAAATGAAGAACTATACTCAGGATGCAAGAAATTTAGTGAACTTTCATTTTTGTTACATCTTTACCATGTGAAATGCTTGTTTGGGTTGAGTAATGATTTATTTAATGCTTTGCTTGGGCTATTGAGGGCTGCCTTGCCTGAGGGTGAAAAGTTGCCACATTCTTTGAACGAGACAAAAAAATTAATTGAAGGGTTGGGTTTGAAATATGAAAAAATCCATGCTTGCTCCAATGATTGTATGCTCTTTAGGAAAGAACATGCTAATGATGATAAATGCTCAAAATGTGGTGCCTCTAGATGCAAACTCAATAAGAATGATACAAAAGATACAAGCAAGGAAAAGAAAAAGAAAATTGCAGCCAAGGTACTAAGGCATTTCCCTCTAAAACCAAGGTTACAAAGATTATATATGTCATCAAAAAATTCTGATCTAATGAGCTGGCATCACGAAAAACGCAACAAAGATGGACTTTTACATTATCCTACTGATTCTAAGCCTTGGAAAATGTTTGACTCTTTGCATCCAGAATTTTCTAAAGAATCACGAATGTTCGCTTAGAATTGGCTAGTGACGGGTTCAACTCTTTTGGTACACTTTCAAGTGCTTATAGTACATGGTCAGTAATTTTAGTACTGTATAATCTACTTCCATGGTTATGTATGGAGAAGCCTTCATTTATTTTGTCTTTGCTCATTCTAGGTCCTACAGGGCTTGGAAATAACATTGATGTGTTCCGAGAACCCCTTATAGAAGAGTCAAGTGAATTATGGGAAGCTGGGGTGAAACTTATGATACATCTAGAAAAGAGGGTTTTCAATTTCGAGTTGCCCTCTTATGGACTATAAACAACTTTCTAGCATATGGAAATTTATCTGGATGGTGCACTTATGGTCAATATTTATGTCCTTGTTGCAATATAGATACTTGTTCTAACAAGTTGAAACATAATAAAAATTTTTGCTTTATGGGCCATCGACGTTTCTTGTGTATAGGACATAAATATCGAACTGAGGCAAAATCATTTGATGGGACTAAATAATTTAGATTTGCACCTCGTCAACTAGCTAGGTCAATGGTTCTAAATCAAGTTAGGCATATCAAGTTCACTCTCGGTAAAATGGCTACAAAAGCAAGTGGCATCATGCCAAATACATGGAAAAAGAGGAGTGTTTTTTTTAAACTACCTTATTGGGAATCTAATTTGGTGCGTCATGATTTGGATGTGATGCACATTGAAAAGAATATGTGTGATAACTTGATTTATACAATGCTAAATGATGAGAAAAAGTCAAAATATAACTTGGGTGCACGGTTTGACCTGAAGGAAATGAACATAAGTCGAGACTTATGGCCTCAACCACAATATTCTAAGAAAGCATATCTACCTCCATGTCATTATTTTGAAAAATTGAAGGTTGTCTTATTTAGGTGTGATTGGGTTGATGTAACACTAGGAAGATGAGTTAAGAAAGATGCATTGGGCTTTACACTTGTTAACTTTTCGTGCTTAATACATTTTGGTGAATGTGATTCTATGAACCTTTTGTGTTTGCTAATCAAGCTCAACAAGTAATATTTGTTCAAGATCTTGTAGAACATGATTGGTCTATTCCTAGACAAATCAAACCAAGAGACATTTTTGATGTGGGAGAAGAAATTTGCAAACTGAACCTTTCATTAACTTGGGGGATTTAGAAAAAGATAATCTTGATTGGGTAAGAAATGATGTTGATGGAATAGTTGTTGATATGGACCAACATTTTAATTTACCGACCAATGAGTATGAAGCCAATGATTGTAAATGAGGTACATTCTAAATAACTACTCTACACTTCTTTGTCCATTATTTTATAATATAGGTTGCTTTATCCATATATAAAGCAGTATATTTGAGTTATTTATGTCTATTCTAATATGATTATTTTTATTTTTTACAAAGAATACGTTGTTTGACTGAGCATGGCAAGAAAAAAATGTCTTAGTCCTGTCCACATGGATCAAGAAGTGAGGTCATATATGGAGGAATTGATGGATGATCAAGACATGTTGCATATGAATAATTCTGATATGAATGAAGGGGAGCAAAATGATGGATTAGGTGACTTGCTTTTTATCAACTTCCTGAAATGATATATAATTCATTAGGAACTAAAAGTTAACTTTACTAAATTTTCCCAATTTCTATACGATTAGCTGCATATGACGAATAGCAATCCTATTTTTATTTTGTAAGCATGACTTGTCCTGATGTTCAAAGGCTTGCCATGTTTTCTAAAGATATGTAACTTATGCTACTGTGCATGCCTTTTACTCGATGTTTAATGTATTCTCTTACTTGAGGAACACGACAGGTAGAACATTTATGATCTATGGTTTTCAAAACAGAGGCATTATTATCTACACGTTCTAGGCATTATTACTTGATGTTTAATTTTGCATGTAACATTGTTCTTATTGTAAATCTACTTTCTATATCCTATGTGATCTATGATCAAATTGTGAAATGTGGCCAACATTCAAGTAGTGGGAATTGCCTTAATTAAATTTCTAGTACTGTGCGTGTATGCCAAATAGAAGAGGAGATATAGGTTTTCTTAGAGTTTTTTCTTCATAAGTTGGTTAATTAGGAAAAACTTTGTCCTGCCCTTCCTATTTTATAGGGGTTTCAAAAATAAGGAATGTATGCGGCCCTACATTGTTGAAAGACATATGGAATATGCCTGAAGAGACCAAATTCCTGTGCGGTTCAATCATCGTAACCAAGCTGTGGGATGAGAGGCTCAGAAACTTGCTAGTTTCATGGGCATTATAGTTAGAACTTCATAACTAACACCTTTCAACTTTCATGATTGGAGGTTTTTACTAGATGATGATAAAAAAAAGTTGCTTGCTTTTGTAAGGGTATGAAATATTGTATGCTTAGTTTAATTGTTGATTTATTTTTGGAGTAGAAATAATCAAATATCTGAAAATTAACTAGTATTTTCTTTTGTTTTATAGAAGAAGTTTACAATCCCACCATGTGGTGAAAAGTTTGTGCTGAAATCTATTGCAAGCAAACTAAAATATCACAAATGTGATTTAAAGAATGAATACATGACAAAGTACAAGACCAAATATGCTTTGCTGAAAAATAGACCAAAGGTATAACCTTTATAACTGATTTTTTTGAACACAATCTAATTGTAAGATTGAAAATACTTTTATATCATTTAATGTCCTATTTCTAAAAACACTCTTACCATGAAATATTGTATACTTGTGTTCTTTTGCTTGTCTTTGCTTCTATTTGTAAAATAGAAGGGAAGCCAAGCAAACAAAATCAATCGTGCAACATAAAAACAGCTCACACATCAGGATCAAAGAGCTTTGCATCTATTAATTTTTAGAAATCAATTTTCTTAAGTCTATCAGGAAATTTTTAAGTTCATAATTAATATTCATTGTAAATATTAAACCAAGGATGGGGTCGAACCAACAAGGGCAGAAATATTTATAGAAACTCATGAGAAGCGTAAAGATGGTAGGCCACTTGATAAGGAATCAGCAAGGAGAGTTGTGAGTATTCTTAAAACATGTGTAGGAATAATATAAACTATGTTATATTGAGTTGCAATATAAACTATGTTGTAATTTTTTAAACCATGTGTAAGAATTAATAAAAGAAAAGTTAAGCAATAAATCTACTAAAGAATCCACTGAAAAAGCCTCCTGGAAGCATTGCTTGGAAAGGAGATGTGTACTCTCAAGTGATGGGACCAAATAGAAGCAGCTATGCACGTGAGTTAGGACTTGGTCCAACCCCATCTTCATTGTGGGGTAGAAAATATCAATTTGGATTGGTCAGCTCGTGAAACAATTAAAAAATTAGAGGAAAAGGTGCAAGGATTAAATGAAAAGCATGCTAAGGAAATGAGTATAATGAAACAAAACCAAGAGAAGCTACTATCTAAATTAACTTTTATGAGATCAATTTTGACTAGAATTTTTTCCTGCAAAATATATGCCCCCAACCTCTAGAAGAAGCTCAGAAGGACAAGTAGTTTTCTTTCAAATTATTTGTATTTTGTATATATAATAATTAGTTTGTTGATTTTATTTATGTTTTGTATCTTCATATTATAATAGGTCCCATATGGTAATAGTGAACATGAGGTAGCAACCGAAGCTGATTGTCAGAGATATAGTAGTATGCCTTGAAGAATAGGTTTCTGTTGTATGATGCTAATTGTCAAAGATATAGCAACATGCAATTGCCTAGTGCATTTGTGAAGAGAGTTTGGGGGTGCTTTGGTTGCTACAATTATTTGCTATGGATTAAGAACATATTAATCTGTCCAGCTTGATTTAGGCTTTTGTGCTTTTGCTATGGATTAGGAATTTGATTCTTGGTCATGCATCATGCTAGATTTTTTAGAATCTAGTTTTGTGCTTTGGTAACAAAGGAATATAGTGGATTTTATTGTCTGTAGTTTCAGTTATATACAGTGTCTGGTTGCTAATCATATTTGATTGGGTGAGGGATGCAATATGAGCCTTCATGGTTATTTGGACTTTTATTATGAACCTACAATTTTATTTTATTTCTATTTTAAACTTTTCTTGAGGTTTATACCTTTGTTCTAACAGGCACCTGACTTGCACTTGGAGAACCATAAGCATGGTTTTGCTCAACAGGCTATGGGCATTGCACCTTCCTCTTCTGCAACTACAAAGGTGATTTCTTTAATTCATTGCATTTTGATATTTAAATTTCGAGTTTATTCATGACTTTATTAAACATCTATGCAAGTTATATGTGCAATTAACTATATTCTGGCTTAGTTCTACCTAAAACTGTTAGTATGCCTAAAACATTCTGCACTTCAATATATTAATTACTGGATTGTTAATTGAAGTCTTGTTTTTTGTGATTTGTCATAGTTTCTTGCTGTTTTTCCTTTCTAAACCTTTCAGTCTAATATTTGTTCTTAAAATAAATTTCTGACCAATCTATAGGACCATATATATAGCCTTCATCTACTCCAACTAATATTGTTCTATTTATCATAACCCCTTTCTGACTAAAGAAGATAGGTCATTCGTGTTGTCTGTTTGAAAATGTTACCAGCCATACCATGATAATATGCTCTATGGTTGGATTAGTTTTGTTCTATTAATTTCTTTTGGTCTTGTATTGCATAGTTACAAATTTTTCTTCTTTGGTACTAAGTGTTAAACAGCTTGTTTAAATAAATAATGGCACTTCATTTCTTTCTATTATTAGTTTCTCGAGCCATGTTTCAGATTGCTTTACCTTCCGCCATATTTTAGGATATCCTTAATGTAGGTTGAATTAAAAGAATGGATGGCCTTGTGGGGAAAATATTAAAAGAATGCTAACATATATTCTTATTAAAAGACTGGCCTACTTTCACCAATTTCCAGCCAGAGGGTTTGCCTCTCAAAGTCCAGGACTTGAAAGGGAAAGAACGGATGTTTCAATTAAGATTTTGCCCCAACAACAAAGGAATGGATACTTTGAAATACTTTTTTTAAATTTTTCATATATTTTGTTTTTAGTTAGGACAAATTAAGTTTGTAAAATTGATTGATACTTTTGTAATATTCCTTATGGGAATAATATATTCTAACATTTTTTTTATATCTTTATTCTTAATTGATTGGTACTGTTATTCATATATTTTAGTATTTTAATATATTTTTTATAATTATTACTATATTATTAAATAGGAGATTATTAATGACAATAACTTTTGTTGTTATAAAGAAAAATTTGTAGTAACAATAACAATTGTTATTATGAATTAGAACTTGTAACAACAATAATAATTGCCAGTATATAATTGTTATTGTACATTGGGTTTTTAAGAGCAATAGCAGCTGTTGTTATAAATTAAACTTTATAATAGCAATAATAATTGTAGGCATATAATTATTGTTATAAATTAAAATTTTAGTGACAATAAAAAAGATTTTTACCAGCAAACGATAATTGCTGTTATAAGCTTTTAGCGACACTAGATACAAAAACAATAATCTAATTGCTAGTAAAACTTTTATCATTAACAAGAATTGCTACTAATGTACATTATAATTGTTATCAAAAATGTTATTTGTTGCAATGAATACTAATATATTTAAAAAATAATATTTTACTTAAAGATGATAGAATAATCAAATTTTTATTTTTTGAAAAATAACATTTAAGAAACCATTAAATTAATTAAATTATAATTTAAAACAGTGAAAATTTAGGAGAAGTCATTTTTATATAGGGAAAAAATATAAAAACTTAGCTCTTTTAGAAATTTTATATACTTAAGGAAGTTTTTTTATTAATGCAATTAATCTAATAAAAATGAAGTATTTACTTCTTTTGTTCAAATGCCCTAAATTACCATTAATGCTTAATAAATATATAAAGGGTACTAAAGGAAAGGTAATTAACGGCACGCAGCAGCCAAGTCCTCTTTCCTTCTAACTTAAACAAGTAAGGTAAAAACTGAAAATTTAAAATTAATTTAAATTACCTGATGAATTCCTCTCTCAGCAGATAAAGAAATCCCGAACTCATCCACGCAGTACTGCGTAATAAAATCAGCAGAATTCACGTAAGGATATCTCCTCAGGCACCCTTCTATTTGCTTCGACATAGCCTTAATCAATGGATAACTCAGCGCGAACCCGGCCCCTCCAAACCCCTGATCAAACGAATAGTAAAAATTTGAAACGAGCGTCTCCGAATGCCCACCAATATATACAAACTTAGTGTGATCATACTTGGCCAAAACATCCACCCAGTTGTCAACGAAAAAAATGGAGTCGTCGTCCCCATCACGTACCACCTCACCTCTTTGTCTCCTTCCCTGAACACCTCCATGATGGCGTGCACCATTCGAGCCATGATGGGTGCGACGTGTTTGGTCTCCTGGATTAACTTACTGATGTCATCGGAGACGCGGAGAGGAGGAGAAGCGGAGGACCAGGGAAGGAAATTGTGCGTCGGAGGTTTGTCGAGAAAGAGATATCCTCTGGTCACATTCGGCCTCCACCACGACTCGATGTAGGCTTGCCTGTGCTTCCATGCGCCGAGGGAGCCGACGAGACCGAACACCAGGTGGGAGAGGTTAGTGGGAGAACTGGAATGGTCAGACTGGGCAATACGGTTGCTTTCTTTCTGGAGGAGGGACAAGTCAGAGGCAGGGCAGAAGGGCTGATTGAAGTAGAATACGTAAAACAAGAACAGGAAAAGTCCTGTGATCGTTAGAATTTTGCATGGAGTACTCGTCATGGCAAGATTGTTCTCACAAGATCTGAGTTTTGGATGAAAGAACTCGGCTTGGACAGCATCAAGGCGTTAGAATTGCTGAGATGAGCAACATTCACGGTTGGAATATTTCAGAGTCAGCTGTAACTCAAAAAAAGAAAAGAAAAAAGAAAATATAGTAATGGTTCCACAGAGCAGAAGTGCACCCATGGGTAATAGTAATATATTCTCGTACATGTATCTAATCGTCTACGACGTGAGTCCTCTGTGGTTGAATTATTGAAGAGAATCTGTAACTTAGTCATTAAGCTACCTGAATTTTTTTAATTAAAAAAAGAAAGACAACCTAGAGGGACTCTTCATCTTGTCTTTTCAATTTTCATTTTCTTTTTTTTGCACATGTTTTCCAATTTTAAACTTAAAAAAAAAAAAAGGATTTAACAGTACAAAAAAATGCTAAATTATCTACGAGGATAAGACAAAATCACACTGAAAAATAAATTGGGTAATTTGTATTTAATTATTAAGTGATCAAAAATATATATTTTTAATTACTTTTTCATTTTCCTGACATTTTCAGCTGGAGCTGAAAATGGAAAATTAATAAATTGGAGAGTTCAATTTTTAGGTGAATCTGCTTTATCAGCTTATAAAATAAGTGTCCCATTTATTTGAATCTCAAACACATGCTATTAGGTGGCCACCACAAAAAAAAATGTTATTAAATATTGTCCTATCTTCTGCGGTTTCATATGCAATGTTTACGCCAAATATCAAAATATATAAAATACCCAAACACGCTTTTAAGATCAATTTTTTAGTTCTTAACAGATATTTTTATCCGATTATATTTTAAGATTAATTTTATTTAAATTACTGTCATTAGTTTGATGATTCTAAGAGAGTATAAAGTTTTGACAGGGATTAGGGAGCTCTAATAGGGGGTGGCTGAACCCCTAGGAAGGGCTAAACACGTGTGCTGACAAAGCTTGAACGAAAACTAGTTGTTGGAGATTGATGTTCTTGTTGCTTAGTTGCTAAATTCAGTAAGGTTAATGGGCTGGAAAACCGAGTAAGAATGGGGAAATAACAGAGGAAATGAATTTAGAGAGAGGAGAGATGAATTTGGTTCAAGGAAAATAAAGGAAGTTACATTAGAATGGAAATTAGGAAAGGAGAAAGCTGCAGATTTTCTACAAAAATTTTTCTGTAGGAAAGACATCTTGGCTGAACCACTTAAGAGCCAAAATGAGTTTAATCTAAGGTTTCACAAATTATTTAGAGAGTATACTAAACCAATTTAGGAATAAGATTAGGAGAAGGTGCCAAATTGAAGCCAAATGACAATTGTACAACCTAATGACCTTGAAATGAAGTTAGAATAAAGGGACATTAAGGCTAGAATGAAGAAATAAAGAGACATAAGGAATTTAAGGAAATGAAATAATAAAACTTAGATTCACTAAGTAACTTAAGCATGCACAAGTATTCTATATCTAAAATATGTTACTTACATATATAAGTGTGTATAATTACATTATAGGAGAAGGGAATGAGCAGATATTGAGTGAGGAACTCTCACTTCCAAGATCACAGATATAGGCTTCCATATATTGTAAGTAGCATCTCCTTAATGTTCTTTACTTTAAAAAATATCTTTTGCAACGAACAAATACTTTTATAAAATCACCAATATGTTAATACTAAGAAAATAGCAACAGTTTAGTTATATTCTGATTTTTGCTATACTGATTTGATGAGTTATTTATGATGCTTTGTGTTTCGGCACCAAACTTAAACATCAGGCAACCACTCGAGACAGGTAGGAGTTCTACATGCATGATATTATATGTTATATATTATAGATCTGGTAGGGGATCCTAAAGACCGTAGACTATATCAATTTGACATGGGGAATGACAACAACCCTCGGTGTAAATTTTACAGTGTCGTAGCACTTTGCATGTTTTGCCCTTTTGGGCTAGATTTTATTTTATGGTTTATGTTTTACTGCCCCCCGACATTGTTGGTTATACATATGATCATACACCATGAATTTGATGATTTGTCATAGATCTAGATAGTTATTGTATGTTCTTTGTTTCCACTCATTCATGCTTTAGATGACTTGGCACTTTGACAGTGATAGATTTTTTTACTGTTGATGGTTTTATCATCTTTATTACTTTTCAATATTTACAAAAATGTATGTCATACTACTTAATATAAAACTTGACTATTTCTACTAAGATTAGTCTGTATACTATTTGTTGGGACTTGTGTCTCACTATTTCCTCCCTTACAAATTCACAGTTAGATAGGTTGTTTTGTCTATGTTGCATAGCACTTGGTGATAGGACATTTGCAATAGAAATGGTGGGAGTTAGATCTCAGGAGATATTTTTATGAGATTTTGCCATCGTAGAATAATTTTATAATTGCATGTGATATGTATAAATTTAGATAGAGTGATTGTATATGTTTAAGTGTTATGAATGTGGTGAATAGGAAACAAGAACCTCATTGATTGTGCATATTGGTGAGCTATCTTGCTATGCATGCTTATGTTACTACTATAGATAGCAGTTTTGTATGGCCTAAGGTCTAGATAATATTATTAGATCATATAGCATGCAAAATGGTGATTATTGCATACGTATGCTGTTAAATATAGGTCATACAAGTGACAAGTTAACAGATCAAAAAGCGATACACCAGTCAACATCTAGCTCCACTATAGTGATTGCTTAGGTGGTGAGTACTACTGTGGCATCTAGTTCCATAGCTCCTATGGTGAAATTAGATGAGGAGAAGATTATAAAACAAGCTTGGAAGCTAGGGACTTCAGAATTTATTGGCACCACGAATCCTCTTCAAGCACAGGATTGGATTTGAGAGAATAAGAAGATTTTTGATTTGATATATTGCCTAAAAGAATTGAGACTGCAGAATACCACTTTCTTGCTTAGAGGGCGTCCTTTAGAGCGATGGATAGCCTATAAGGCTAGGCAACCTACAGATAAGGGTGTTCATTAAACCGAATCAAATTGAGAAAATTGAACCAAACCGTGGTTTGGTTCGGTTTGATTTAACTCACGGTTCAGTTTGGTTTGGTTTACATAAGATTATTTATTTGCGGTTCAATCTACAATTTAACTATCAAACTAAACCATATAAACTAAACCAAACCATAGATATGATATATACAGTAGTGAACCGGCTAGATATATCGTAACCTTAACCAAACGCCTCCCTTCTATTCTCTTCTTTTAGTTGCGCCTGTGTCTCTTCTTCTTCTTCATAGAATCGCAGGCTCATAGCTTTGATTTCGCTCGCGAAGCCATCATCCTTTGATTTCATTATTGATTCTTCATCTTAAAGCCTTATTACTTTAATTTTGTTATCTATTCTTCATCTTCTTTTTCATTTTCTTCGATCTTCTTTGCTCTCTTCCCTTCTCTTCCTTTACAACTTCATCTTCTCCTTCGTGCAGCTTCGATTTTGTTCTCCAAACTATCACGATGCATGATAGTGTGGACTCCCACATCTACGGTTGCCACACCCTTGCTTTGCCTGAGCAGGCGGGACAGCGGGGTAGCAACCATCTACTGCTAAGAGAAAAAAATCTAGCAGTATGACGGTTGTTGTAACCCCTAACTAGCATCCTATAAATAAAATTGTGGTACCTGTTAATAGTTATGTGCATTCTATATACAACTAAACATAAGCAACCATGTTATAAATTGATGGTAGTATAATTTGCATTCCAGCTGGGCTTATTTATCCATAAGGCAATAATGAAAACAATTTACGCATTAGCTAAACCATAACCATGACAACTATAAGTTTATAAAGTCAAATATATGCCATTCTCTCTAATGAATTGTTGGGTACATGTACTACATCAAGTTCTACTACAATTGAGTATCACAAAAGTCCTGTTGGCCTAGCCTCCAACTAGTGTGGCTTAAACTCAAACATCAATGCAAGTATGTCAATCAGGGTCTACAAAATAAAAAAGAGTGAGAACATATATTCTTAGTGAATAGCATACAGTCTAAATCTAGGGGAAACAGACTGGGTTTGTAAATATAGTATACATAAATTCAGTTTTCCAAGGTTTGTTCTATCCATGAAAAGCCAAAATATAAATAAATATAAAGTTATTTTAATTCTATCATTTAACATGAAATCCATAGAGCAAAATTGATAAATAAGGCATAAATTGATTAGCATAAGCATGATCTCACATTTAAGTTCTCTGATAAATCAATCAAAGTATGACATTGTCATTAAAACTAAAGTAGAGAGGTCATAGAAGAATCATAATCATATATACATAACATCTGATATAACTCTAATCGGATGCACACAATTGACAGTATCATGTCTGAGGGCAATAAAACCATAAAAATATCAAAACCATTAAAGCATGTCAGGTGCCACATCACTGTGTAGCATGCAACCATGGGTCACCATTCTAGGCCAAACAACACAGTCTTTGACGCCTGAGACTCCCCCAGGTCCAAAGTCATAACAAAGATTTGTAGTACAACCACCTGTCTCAGATGGTTGCTTAACATACTAGTTTGAGTGCCGAAGCATCAAAATGCTAGAAAACATCATCAAGAGCAGATATATTCAAAAATCAGAACATAACACTCTGTTTCCAAATTTTTGTATAAAATAAATATATGGTTTAGTAAATAAGTCATATTATTCATAAAACATTACATTTGAAATGAAAAATCCTAGGTTTAGAGGGTATGCCACTCATCGTACTAATAGTTTAGGGATGACCTACTTGATCAACTGGCTCTGGATTAACTCTATTCAGTCTGTTATGCCTACAAGGGGATGACATGTAAGTAAATGTAGTATATGCATGATGCAATTCATGCAAACATCAAGTTTTAAACTATTCTTTTGCCTATGCCTTTATCTTTCTTGTGAATCCCATCTTGAATTATATTTAAGCCCCACTTCATGTACTCTCGACGTATGTGGAGCCTCATAAAGTTGCTTTAATTATTTCTAAGTCTTGCTTTTCTAAGATGATACCCATGATTTACATTATACTTGACTAGGTTTTAAGTAGGGTTTTAGCTAAATTGAACCATTTCCTTCCCTTTTCTCTTAAAATTCTCTTGATTAGTCTCTAAGGCATTCATTAGCCTTAATTTGAGGTTTCAATTAGTCTCCTATAAGTCTTAAACAAAGCCACTTAGGTGCTGAAAATTTTCTTGCAGAAAATTCTATACTTAATTAATCGATGTTGTCAAAAGTTTGAGCCCATTTGAGTTATTTTCTTTCCTCTTCTTATAGAATTTCCTTAGTCCATGTCTAAACCTTTAATTATTCTAGATTTCAGACCTTATGTGATTCCTTATAAGTCTCCCAAAACTCATTTTTGTTGTTGAAAATCATTGCAGGAAAAATTCTGCACTTAAATATCCTAGTCCTTTAATGTGTTTCACTTAGTTGGGCACTAAACTAGACTTCTAATAATTTCCTATCTCTAGGCTAATCTCCTTTCTAATTAATTCCCTAATTCATTTTCCTCTAAGATCTTATTAACTCTTTCAAAAGCCATAAATCATTGGCTTAGTATGTTGGAATTCCTGCAGAAAAATTTTGCACAATCACACCTTGCTTTCTCACAAGTTTTATATGAGTTTGAGAATAATTCAATTCCCTAACTCATGTCCCTTCCTATATTGGTTAAACCCTCTAATTAACCATTATTTAGGCTTGCATTAGGGCCAAATTGGTGCCCAAATCATGACCTATACACCCTCACATTGCAGAAAATTTTAGCAACCCACTTCTAGAACCAACTTTGGCTTTCTTCCCTTTGTGATCCCAAATTTCAGATTTTTCTTCTCCTATTTCTTTCCTAGAACAAAAGGGTCAGCCAACATAGAGTTTTACGATATAAATTTTTTGAAATTTTGAAACTATTTTCTTGTGTTGTTCAACTTGCTTTTCTAAAATTTCTTGCCATTTTCTCTCATGTTTCTTAAATCCACATGAGTCCCTTCTATTCCTACCTTATTCTCAGATTCATAAACAGCATATAAACTCAATATAATTCCATGGAAACACAAGATTTCTAAAGCAATATATGGTTTGCACAAATTTCATCCTAAAATTGTCAACTAGAGAGGTTTACTCTCTCTCTAGAAATTTGGCCTGCATATCCCCACTTTCAGCAACCAAACTCATTTATAAATCATATATTTCCTCTAGCAATTGAAAGAAGAAGAGATATAGCATAAAATTCTACAAGAAAAATCACACAAAATAATTTTTTTAGAATTTTCTTACCTTTTCTTATTGGTTTTCTTCTTCTTCCTTGCTTCTCTTTTCTCTCTTGCTTTCTCTCTCTCTAAAGCCATGAAATGTCCTGAGAATTCTAGAACAAAATAGCTTATATGGGGTCAGAACCGACCAATAATTTGTATTTTGCACTTTGGCCCGCAAACTTTGGTTTAACTGCATTTTGGCCCCAATTCACTAAAATTTGTCAATTTGCCCCAAAAGTTTTGGGAATTCTCTAATAAGATCCCATCAATGTGAGTCTGTAATGCAATCGAATATACTTTTATACCTCCCCTAGGAAGGTCAGCAAAAGGCCTTGGGCAAAAAGACCATTTTGCCCCCAACTCCCTCACTAATTCCAACTGTCCTTTTTGAGCAACATTTCTTTTTAACCCTAAAAAATCATTCTAAAACCCCTCTAATCCCTCTAAAATTTAAATCTAGGCTAATCTAAGCTACATATAATTTTTCATAATTTTATTTAATCAAATTCTTGAAATTTTAAATTTTGTAGTTAATGGCCTAAATTAGGGTTTTTCTCTTCTAATTTTTTGTTCTCTCTTTCTTCAAAATTTCCACATCCTAACATTTTCTAATGTTCTTCCAAGACTTCCTAAGGGTTCAAAAAGTAAATACTAATTATTTTCACTAAGTTGCCATTTCCTCAAAAGATGCCTAGATGAAACATGATGCATGAAATACATGGAAATGCAGGAGATAGTGAAAGGTAATGTTAAAGATTAAAGTTGTGTATTCCAAACTTGGTTTGGAATATTACAACAGCTGCCATCTCCCTTGAGAGATATTGTAGGAGCAGATCTTTCCCAGAGATAGAGTTCCCTTGACCTGGTATGCACAAGATTGCATACAGAAAACACACTTCAATGATTATGCACACGATGCATAGTAGTTTATGTTAGTTTACATAATATTTTAGTTGTAATTGCGTGCACCCAAACCTATTTTAGTTGCAATTGGCTGTAAGTAGTTATTCCGAAGTATCGACTCTGCAAATATAGATGATAGTCCTGTTTATTCTATTTGGCTCAATGCTGAGAGTTTACCAAACGACAAATGATGGGGAATGGAAGCAAATTTCTCATAGTTAAAAAAAGTTATTTTGTTTATTGATCTTAAACTATTGTCTTTATCTTGACGAGTTTGGGATTATTTAGAATTATAGGATTATTATTATCACTAATAATTTGGATTGTTTGTGATTTATCTTGAGTTCTATGAGATATTATTTGATTAGGATTAGGGTTTTTTTTTTTTTTTTGATAACATAGGATTAGGGGTTTTTGGTTTTATATATAAGAGTTTATCTATAGAAGAATTTAACTTTTCATAATGATATTGATTTGATAATTAAGATTATTGACTTTTTTGACTTTCTAATGTTGGATTGGAGTTTGATCCTATGTCTAACAAATTTATCTGCTAATTTTACTGCATTAGTGAAAATATTGACGGAGTTGGGATGTTGGAGCTGTTGAGGGCACTTCACTTTGGAGAACTGTTGGACTATATTTGTTTAATTGATTATTATTTGAATAACCAATCAAGTTGGTCTTGCAAATGGAGAAGTGTGGGGTCTATTTTCATTTATATTATACATTTTTGGTTCTTAATGTTTGTTTTCAATATTTCTGAAAGTAAAAAAGAATAAAATATTTGAGAACTATATTGTTTCTATATAATTTTCATTTGTGAGCACAAATATTAAGAGAATTTAAAAAACGTGAAATTTGTTTGAGAAAATAAAGCAAAACAGGTGGTTGAATTCCAGAACTTGAAGAATTAGCACTGCTATCGTACTGCGGTTGTCAAGCAGATGACAAGGACCGGGTTTAGGGATTTAAAGATGGAACACAGAGGCTATAATATCACTGAATCTAGAAATGCATTGGAGATTTATTAATTCATTTTTTTAATGCAAAAGGAGAAAAGAAATAAATTTGGCAAGAGAATATAAAAAGGTTCATATCATCAAAGCAACCTAGAGAGAGGTTTGCACATAGACGCAATAATGGACCATCTATTGCTATCGGGACTGGTTGATGGACACCCCATTTACTTGGAAATTCTTAATTGCTTCCGGTAGCCACTTTAAATAATTTATGTTGTTTGTTTGTTGTTATTGTTCTTATGACCAAATTACATATTATACCTAAAAAATAGGAGTTGTTGGTACTTTGCACTATAAAATTATAAATTATTGATGCACAGTGTTGTTGTATGGGATATTTATTTTGTTTTGTATAGAAAGGATGACTAATCTTTATACTTTGTAGGTATATCTTGAGATGTATACATCTCATCCATCTCAAATTATGCTATAATTCTAAAATTCTGCTTGAAATGGTTTAGCTTCACTACAAAAAAAATTGAAAAAAATGGAGGTTAAAATTGGAAAAAAAACAGTGGTTTACAACCGCTGCTTTATACATATGCGGTAGTCAGCAGAACCACCAAAATTTCGCCTGTCGTTAGGTATAAAATGGTGGTTGAAAGGCAATCGCCATGCAAGCTGCCATATTTAACATGTAAATAACGGTGATTGAACCACCGTAATTAACACTTAGATACGGTGGTTAAATTATGGCGGTTCAACTGCGTTAATTTACAGCGGATAAATTACGGCGGTCCAACCACCAAAACTTATGATGTGTTATTTATGGCGGTTCAACCACTGTAATTTACGACGTGTAATTTACGGCGGGTAAATTATGGCAGTTCAACCGCCATAATTTACGATGTGTAATTTACAACGGTTAATTTACGATGGCTCAACCACCATAATTTATGGCAGTTAAATTACATTTACACGGTTGTAAATTACGGCGGTTTTTAACCGCACTTTTGTATAATTATTTTTTCTTTGTAAATTAAGGCAATTTTGAGTATAAATTATGGCTATTTTTTTGTAAATTAAAAAAAATTCTTTAAATTACAACAATTTTTTGCATAAATCACGACAATTTTAATTGTAAACTATAGTGATTTTTTACTGTTTTGAGATAAATTACAATTTTTTTTTTAACTCTGGTTCCAAATTGCTATTTTTTGAATTTTAATTTTTTGCTATTTTCTAAACCACTTTTTTTTCTTTTTTTTAAACAACTATTTTTTGTTATTTTATCTATCTTACCATGCAAGAAAAAAAAAAAGAGAAAATTGATGTGTTCAATAAAGAGGCATTGCCAAATGTACAATGCTAAACAAAGAATTTTATATATAAAAAATGACATATTTACAACAGTAAAATATATATACAATTTGCTTGTCCAACTTTTGCAAGTTATTTATACACAACTTCCTAACTTAACTCACAAAAGATCTACCAAAATTTACAAGATCCTCCATACAAAGTAAACAATATTAATAATTTTTTATTCTTATTTAACTTCCCTATCTCATATAAGGATAAATTTAAAAACTAACTCACTTTTTATTTTTAGTCCAGAACTTGCTGAATCAAAGCTTGCAATATCTGGAAAGAAAATATATTAAAAAATTAACAATATTTATCTATGGAAAGAAAGCAAAAATTAATGAAAAAAATACCTTACAAAAATATTATCATCGATGGTCCACAAAGATCTAAGCAATAGAAGTGATATCCTATCAAGAACCCTCTACAAGCATTATGATGGAAAAATGAAGAAGGGCTAATTAACTATTCAATTTAAAGAAAGGTTACTAATGATGGAAAAATGACAAATGACCAAATTTTTTATGACAAAAGTTATAGGAAGGCTTGAGTAGAATGATTATTTTAGATGAGCTTCTATTTCAATTAGTGGAAAAACTAGGTTTTAGAATATTTTGTGAGTAAATTATTCCTAAGTTTAAATTCTTCTTGCATAAATGCTGCTAGGGACTGTTATGCATTATATTTGGAAGAAAAAGGCTAAATGGAAAGAATTGTTGTCAAAGCCTTCACAAAAAATTTCCTTAACGACTGATGCATAGACATCTATTCAAAATATTACTTACATGTGCCTCATAGCTCACTTTATAGACGAAGATTAGAACTACCAAAAAAGATAATTAGCTTTTGTCAAGTTCCAAACCACAAAGGGAAACAATTGGCAAAGTCATTGAGAATGCTTGTTTGAATGGAAAATAGAGAATGTCTTTTCTGTAACTATGGACAATGCTAGTGCCAATGATATAGCTATTGCATTTTGAAGAAAAGGATTAAATATTGGTATAATGATATCTTAGATGGAAAGTATATTCACTTTAGATGTTATGCTCAAATACTTAATTTAGTTGTTAATGATGGGTTCAAGGATCTTCATGATTCCATTTCTAGTATTCGTAATGCTGTGAGGTATGCAAGGTATTCTCTTTCAAGATAAATTAAAATTAAGGATTGCACTGAGTGAGAGAAGTTATCTCTACTGAACTTAGGTCTCTTGATGTCCCTACTAGGTGAAATTCCACCTATTTAATGCTAAAATTAGCTATTAAATTTCAGCGTGCATTTGAAAATTGGAAGATGAGGATGGTCACTATTTGACATATTTTGTGGATGATGCAAAGAAAATAGGACACCAAAAAAAGAAGATTGGGATAACGTTTATGTTTTTATGAAATTCTTGGGTGTGGTTTATGAGATTACTTTGAGATTGTCTAGATCAACTTTTGTTACCAGTAATGCTTTTTTTCATGAGTTGGCCTTGCTTCAATCTAAATTATATGGATCATATGACGTAAAAGATAGCATTCTATGTAACATGATACAAAATATGAGAGTAAAATTCGAAAATATTGGGAAAAACGTAAAAACGTCAATCAAAATTTGAGAATATGTATGGTGTTGATCAGGCTACCATGTTGTCTACAATGGTGAAGAATGTTTTGAGTGCTTTATTTCATGAGTGCGAGATGAAATATGGGACCGAAGATGACCAAACAAGTGGGTTGAACCTTCAATATCTAACCAAGTTACAAGTAAGATAGATAGTCATTCTCTTTGTGTTAACATGTTTAGGCAAGTTATGAAGAAGAAGGACATCATGGAATTTAAAAATGAGGTTGAAAAATATTCAGTAGAAAAAGTTGCATCAAAAGAAGGTGATGGAATTGATGCAATAAAATGGTGGAAAGAAAATTCTATTAAATATAAAATATTGGCAACAATTGCTTGTGATGTCTTTGCTATTCTAGTTTGTACAGTATCATTAGAGTTGGTATTTAGTACTGATGGTAGAGTACTTGATCCTTTTAGAAGTTCTCTTATTTTTAAAATGGTTGAGACTCTTATTTGTGCACAGGACTAGTTGCATGCATATAGTGCTGAATTTAAAATGGAGAATTTGTAGAGCAAGTATAAAAATGAGAAAATTTTGAGTCGGGTTTTGTTATGAATTTGAATACATTTAATACATTTTTATTCAATTGTTAACTAATTTAACCCATCAATATTTATATCTTTGATTCTTTTAGATGTTTTTCTATCTGAGTCAACTACTACTAAAGAGCAAGACTTCGCATAAGGTCCAGGTAACCTTGAATAGAGGTAATCTTTTAGTTGTCCATACTCTCAATAAAATGACCAACTTGACATTGGTAACCTAATTTGAGTAACATAGTTGTTTACAAATGTTTGTAAATGCTTAATTTCAATATTGATCTCATTGCAGACTACCCACACCATCCCCTTATGGTTCTCTAACAAACTAGTAGGAGCTTAGGAGAAAGTGCCCATTTTAGCAATGATTTTGTTTTAGCTTCTAGTTGTGGAGGAGATGTGTAGAGGTCTATGTTTAGGAATTTGGCTTTAGCCCTCTCGTCTTCTTCCCTACAATTTCCTTTCTTCTTTACGTAGACCTGAAAGCTACTGCTTATAACTGTTCTCTTTTCTTTTGTTCTTTGGATCATGTGGGTAATATTGTAAATTTATATAAGATCTCAACTATGTTTGGCTAGAATTAGTTTGTTTTTCCATTCCTTGGAATATTTATAGATTTTGGTGGACTTGATGAATTGAAAAATCTCAGTACAACTTCCACTTTCGGCTACATAAAGGGTTTTGATTTAGTCCTTGATGGTATAATGTGAAACTTTCATGGCAAAATCCTTTGATTGCAAGAGGTAGACTAATATGACCAGCTTGACACTGGTAACATAGTTGTTTACTGATGTTTGTAAATGCTCAATTTAAATATTGATCTCATGGAATTAATTTTTATGTTAATTGTGCATTTATAAATGACTATATTCAATTAAACAGGTTTAAAAAAATTTTAAATGTCTAATTTTTAGAAAAAAAAATGCCAAAATTTTATAAAAATAGCGAATTACAAACTATGGTTTCAAATCAAATAAAACCATGAATTGTGGTTTTGTTTGGTTTGGTTTCTAAAAATTATACACCATAAGATATGGTTTGGTTTGGAGTTGAGCTTCAATCAAAATCAAACCAAGCCACGAACAACCCTACCTATAGGGTAGGTCATTAGCTTGACAAAGTTTAAAAAAGAATTTGACAGACAACATTTTCCTGCAGTATATCATGATCAAAAAGTAGACGAATTCATGAGCTTAAGGCATGGCAACATGACTATTGTAGATTATAAGTCTAAACTCATGGAGCTATCCAAGTTTGTATCCCACATGGTAAAACATGAAAAAGATAAATGCAGATTATTCTTGCATGGGCTCAGAGGGCCAATACACGACAGCGTAAAGATGCAGAAGGCTCCTACTTATGTTGGGATGGTGGAGGATGCTATTATTGCTAAGAAGATAGAGATAGGGCATGCCCAAAGGCACTAGGACAGGTTTAAAAGAAGTGCCCAGGCAGCACCTTAGATAGATGGGAAGGACTTTCCCAAAATAGGGTAGCGAACCCACTGTTTTTGATAAGAAAGCAGAGACATTAGGACGAACCCATGTAGGGACAACATCCCTATTGAGCCCTACACAACAAGAGTCTCGTCCAGCAGTAGCCATTGCACCTAGGGATAGCCAAGGGCACCAAGCCATAGAGTCAGAGAGTGTGGCCAATGGCACTATTGCGAGATGCATTGGAGCCTGGACCCCACCACCTTTATGTAGCAAACATGGGAGGCGTCATGTAGGCGAGTGCTGGCTAGGCATAGGAGTATGTTATAGGTGCAACTAGCTAAGACATGAGATGGGATTGCTTGTAGATGGGTCAAGATAGCGAAACTTCTTCTAGGCCAATAGATTCATAGGGATCTCAGGTTAGAGCAAGGGGCGGACAAACTAGTAAGTATAGGGGACCACGAAAGGAGGCCACTTGTAGAAGCACGAGTATATGTGATGGCACACTAGGAGGCGGAGAGCAGCCCTAGACACTGTGACTGGTGCATTCTCCATTCTTGACACTGAGGTTTATGTTTCTTATTGACTCTAGTTCTACGTACTCCTATATTTCTTGCTCATTGGCCACCAGATTGGGATTGAGAATAGATAAATTACACCAGTGCTGCAGTTTCTACACTGGTGAGGAGAACTATAGTGATAAACAAAGTATATAGAGAATGTAAGGTGAGAATTGACAAGAAGCTAGTGGAAGATTTACTTCATTTGGATATGTTTCATTCAGACTTAATACTGGGTGTGGACTAGTTGATAGGCTATAAGGCTAAAGTTGATTGATTTAGGAAGTAAGTTATGTTCTAGCTACCAAATGGCTAAGAAATATGCTTTGTGGGAGGAAAACGTCTTCTACCCTCATGCATGATTTCTATTATGGTAGTTCCACGATTATTAAGAAATGGTGCAAGGCTTACTTAGAAAGTATTGTATATATGGAAGCATTAATGTGTAAAGTTGCTAATATACTAGTTGTTTGTGAGTTTCCAAACATATTCTCCAATGATTTGCCAAGTTTGCCACTCGAGAGAGAGGTTGAGTTCGACATAGAAGTAATACTGAGAACTCAGCCTATTTTATGAGCTCCTTATAGAATAGCTCTAGCTGAAGACACAGTTACGGGAGCTGTTGGACAAAGGATTTATAAGGCTAAGCATATGACCTTGGGAAACTCAAGTTTTATTTATTGAAAAGAAGGATGGCTCTTTAAGGTTGTATATAAACTATTGACAATTAAATAAGGTGGCTATTAAGAACAAACATCATTTGCCTAGAATAAATGATTTATTTATCATTACAGGGTGTTACTGTATTTTCTAAGATTGATTTGAGATCCGGATGCCACCAGTTATGGATCAAGGGTGAAGATATTCTTAAAAGGCCTTCAAAACTTGATATAGATATTTGAGTTGACTAATGCCCCTACAACATTTTATGGACCTGATGAACAAGATTTTCTAGTAATACCTTGACAAGTTCATGGTGGTATTCATTGATGATATGTTGATTATTCTAAGAATAAAGAAAAGCATGCCGAGCATTTGAGAATTGTACTGTAGACATTGTGAGAAAAACAATTACATGCCAAGCTCAACAAGAGCAAATTCTGGTTGGATAGAGTGGTGTTTCTAGGGCATGTAATATTTGCTAAAGGAGTGTTGGTTGATCCCCAAAAGATAAAGGCAATAGTTAAGTGGGATCCACCCACCAATGCTAAAGAATTAAGGAACTTTTTGGGAATGGCAGGGTATTATCGCAAATTTGTAAAGAATTTGTCATTGATTGCATCTCCCTTGACTAAGTTACTAAGGAAAAATGAAAAGTTTAATTGGACTCAAGAATGTCAAGACAGTTTCAGTGAGCTTAAAAGAAGAGTAACCACAGCTCTAGTATTAACACTCCCTAAGAGTGGTAAGGGGTACACCATTTACAATGATACCTCTAGGAAAGGGCTAGGCTATTTGCTAATGCAAAATGGTAAGGTAATAACTTGTGCCTTCAGACAGTTAAGGTCACATGAACAGAATTACCCCACTCATGACTTAGAATTTGCAGCAATTACATTTACCTTAACGATACGGAGACATTATTTGTATGGTGAACACTATCAGATTTTTATGAATCATAAAAGTCTTAAGTACACATGGAAATAATTAAATCTTAGACAAAGGCAATTGATAGAACTCTTAAAGGACTATGGCTACAAGATTGAGTACCACCTGGGAAAGGCCAATGTAATAGCAAATGCTTAAGTAGAAAATCTTTCGGTGCCTCATATAATCTCAGAGTAGTCTATCTACCATTACTAGCTAAACTAAGATCTTGAAATGCTCAATTATCAGTGACAAATCAAAGGATGCTACTAGCTAGTTTCCAAGTCAGGCCAACACTAGTGACTTAGATTAAGGAATCCAAAAAAACGTGACCCACAACTAATAAAGATCATGGATGATGTCAAGAAAGAAGGACCAAGCAATTTCAGAGTCATTGAAGATGGTAAACTAATGTCTAGGGATTAAGTGTGTATGCAAAGGATAAGGAACTTAAGAAACAGATCATGGAAGATGCGCATTGCTCTACTAATGCCAAGCACCCAAGTAGCACTAAGATGTATCAAAATCTTAAACAGAAATATTCGTAAAGTGGGATGCGCCAAGAAATAGCAGGTTATGCCTCTAAATTCTTAACTTGCTAGCAGATTAAAGTAGAGCATCAAGATTCAATGGGAAAACTACAGCCACTACCCATACTAGAATGGAAATGGGAGCATATAACCATAAATTTTGTTATGGGTTTACCTGTGACCAAAAGGGGGCATGATGTTGTTTGGGTCATTATGGATTGATTAACTAAATAAGTGCATTTTATACCAGTTAAAATTACTTTCTCTTTTGATAAATTAGCCAAGCTATATGTGAATGGAATAGTAAGCAGCCATGTGGTGTCAATATCTATAATTTCAAATAGACCTAAGGTTCACATCTAGACTTTGGCCAAGTCTACAGTGAGCTTAGGGTACTAAATTACATTTCAGTATAACTTTTTACCCACAAACTAATGGACAATCCAAAAAATATCATTCAGACAATAGAGGATATGTTACGTGGGTGCGTATTAGAATTTTCTAACAACTGGGATGAGCACTTACCACTAGCAGAGTTTGCTTATAATAATAGTTATCATTCCCGTTGATATGGCACCTTATGAGGCTTTGTATGGTAGAAAATGCAGGACTCTCATTTGTTAGGATGAAGAAGGGGAAAGGAAATTATTAGACCGAAAACAATCCATAGTGGAGCAAATTAAGATTATATAGGAAAGACTAAAGGCCACTCAAGATAGTCTAAAGTTATTCAGAACCCAATAAGTTGTTTTTAAAGGTTTCTTTGTGGAAAGAAGTGCTGAGATTTGGTAATAAAGGCAAACTAATCTCCGGATATAGTGACCTTATGAAATAATTGAAAGAGTGGAACCAGTTGCTTACAAATTAACATTACCCTCGGAATTATCACAAATTCATAATGTGTTCCACATCTCTATGCTAAGAAAAAACATTGCAGACCTAGATCATGTTCTCCTAACTCCACCAGTGGAGTTAAAAGAAGATCTCACTTATGTTGAAGAACTTGTCTAGATCTTGGGTAGAGAGGTTAAACAACTCCTTTCTAAGAAGATACCATTGGTTAAAGTGCTACAAAGAAGTCAAAATAAATAAGAAATAACTCAAGAAAAAGAAGAGGATATGAAGACTAAAAATCTTTATTTGTTCCATTCGACATGTAACTGAATTTCGAGAACAAAATTCTTTTAAGGGAATAGAATTGTGGCATTCCAACTCTAAATTTTCTTTAAATTGCATTGCATCTCATACAAATATATATATATATATATATATTATGGTATAATTTGACTAATATAATATATATATAATTTATGGAAGACAATAATTTAAATTTTAAAGGAAAATTTTCTTAAGATTTAATTTCACTTGTCCACAATCCTAGAAAAGGAAATGGACTTTTAGGAAGCTTAATTATAATTAGACATTAGGGGAAACATAGGAATGGGAAAAATAGAAATTTGTTAGAAAAGAAATAAGAGGCTAGTAGATAAATTAAATTCAAAGTGAAGGTTTCCAGGATTTAATGAAAAATAAATATAAAACTAATAAAAATAAAAATTTATTTTTATTTGAGACCCATATTGGAAAGGAGTTAAAAAGAATTTTTAAAACTTTCTAGGGGCAAAAAGTTAAATTTTAAAAGTTGGGGGACTCAAAAGTAATTAATAAAAAAATTGGAGTGCTTAAATAAAATTCAAGGAGTGTAAGTCAGCCAAACTACCAACTTACATAAGAGAGCTTATATAAAACTCTCCCTGAACCCCCTCCCAAAGTGGTTTCTTGTAAGGCAAAAAGAAGAAAGAGAAAGAAGAAGAGAAGAAGGGAAAGAAGAGAAAAAAAAGGGAAGAAAAAGAGAGAAATCAAGCATTTTCTCTAGAAATCAAGCAAGATAACATCTTTTTCTTCCATTTTTGCACCCATGTTTTATTTTTAGAGTCAAAATAGTCGCTGAAAATTCACAATGGCCAAAACTCCAGTACCATATATGAGCTTAAAACTTCAAAATATAACAAGAATTAATTGAGAATTGGTCTTTCCTTGATTAGTTTGGTGATTCTAAGAGATTATATGAAATTTTGAAAGGAATTAGGGTGCTGCAATAGGGGGTGCCCAAAACCCCAAGAAGGGCTAAACACTTATATTTTGACAAAGCTTAAATGAAAACTAGTTGTAGGAGGTTGATATTCTTGTGGCTTAGTTGCTGAATTCAATAAGGTTAATGAGCTGGAAAACAAAGTAAGAATAGGGGAAGAATAGAGGAAATTAATTTAGAGAGAGGAGAGATGAATTTGGTTCAAGGAAAAAAATGAAGGAAATTACATTAAAGTGGAAATTAGGAAAGGAGGAAGCTACGGATTTTTTGCATAAATTTTTTTACCAGAAAGACATCTTGACCGAACCCCTTAAGAGCCTAAAATGAGTTTAAATCTAAGATTCCACAAATTATTTAAAGAGTACACTAAACCAATTTAGGAATAATATTAGGAGAAGTGCTAAATTGAACCCAATTACAATCGTACAACCTAATGACCTTAGAATGAAGTTAGAATATAGGCACATTAAGGCTAAAATGAAGAAATAAAAAGACATATGGAATTTAAGGAAATTAAAGAATAAAACCTAGATTCACTAAGTAACTTAAACATGCATATGTATTCCACATCCAAAATATGTTACTTATATATATATATATATGTGTTGTGTGTGTGTGTGTGTGTGTGTGTCTTTGTGTGTGTGTGTGTGTCTGTGTGTGTAATTACATTATAGGAGAAGGGAACAAGCAGATACAGAGTTAGGAAACCTCATGTCTAGGAATTTGCTGGCTTCAGCCCACTCTAGCCTAATTACTAGCAAATCAAATCCAATTCCTTTGAGCCCAATAGATGTAGCCCCTTTACAACTTTAACCTAGCCCAAGCCATCTCCTCAGGCCCAACCCATTAGCCTATGTAGATTGGGTTGGTTCAACCCCAAACAAGCTAATATTCTCTCCCACTCAAACTTTTGACACCCTTGTCAGACTAAGTGTGCACCTTACACCTCAACCTGTCTTCTAACGGTCGTCTCCTCCTCGCCTCATGGGATTTTATCACTCACTACTTGGGACCTCTTCCCAAATCCCTTCCTTTTGGTACATTGCTTGCCAATGGAACTTAATTACTCACCTTAGGGACTTAAAACAAGTGGTCCTCCGTTGCCATGAATCACACCACGATCTCACCAACAAAAACATCCTTTCTTGCCACTATCACTGGTAACTTTCAACCTGCCTTGTCTCATACACACCTCATGCAAACTTCAGGTTCGTTCCTTTTTCGATGAACAATTCTCCCAAATGAGGCCATGTGATCACTTGGTCTCCATCAAGAATTTATTTACCTAGAATCAAGTCATAATCATCAAGGGGACAACCATCAGCTCACACTGTCCTTGCCGATTCCTGACCTTAGCCTCCATATTGGTTACTCCCTTGATTGTTTCCACTTCGGAGTTCACTGCCTTTTACCTTGATGGAACTCTTGGTGAGGCTCAACTGAGCCTATCGATTTCTTTGTTGGTAAAAAAGTTGTGAGTTCACACTATATCCACTGTAGCCAACATCCCTTTCCATTCACCTAGGCCTCTATAAACATCTAACTCCTTAAAATGTGTTTCCTGTCACCCTAGATCACCTGAGCCCACGGTTGAATCCACCAAGGAAATGGAAGAGCTTATCTTCCTTCGACATGTTCTAGATGTCAAGCATGATGGAACTGAATTCCTTTTTGTATTCTCATGCCAATCCTTTGTGCTTCAATTTCTGCAACAATTTACATGCCAACCAATTGGCCACCTCGTCTTCGCCATCTTAACTTCCACCATAACTTTGCATTTCCCATCAAGTACATGGTGGCAATTCAAACTTTCTCCTCATTAGGAATGTTTGCGACCTCGAAATATGTTTTCATATCCCACAAGAAATTTTCCAACTCTTTGGCATTCTAGGTGCCATTGAATGCCTTCAGTTCTAGAACTATGAATTTTTTTAAGTTTTCAGACAAACCTTTCAAACTACTTCCAAGTTATGCATCACTACTTCAATTACATCAATGAGGTCTTTTCATACATAATTGACCTTCTCTTCAAGAGTTGAAATGTCAAGGAATCAAATTGAGACAAGAGCCTATTTACCTCATTCACCGTCTGTTTCATGTCCCTTGATCACAAAGGAAAAAGTCCCCATCAATTTCTAGAGTTCCTTTCACCGACCCCTGTACTTTCAATGGCCAAGCATAAGGAGATGTCACTTGTCTGTGAAGGAAGCCCACCAAGATTTCTAGCTCGGACTCTAGTCTCAAGTGTCGTGTAACAGTCGTTGGATGTCATTCTATCTGCCCAAGCCTACCAAGTGCTTTGATACCACAATTGTTATCAAAGTTAAGTAGAAGCCCAAAAATTTTTCATCTTTACTAACCCAATATCGGCCTATCTCCCACGGGAAATAGTAAGCCTTGTCTGTTTTTAATTTACCAATCAAAATGTTGTGTTTCGAATGTATTTGGTCTATGCACATGCCCCCATGCACCTCTGACAATCTGGTCCACACGCCTAGTGCTTCTCCCACATGCGCACCCACCTCACGTCCTCTAGACTTCCCTTTCACGTGTTTGGCTTAACAACCACACATCCCATGCACCCAGCTTTTGCAAATCGCGTGTCTGGCCTACGCTCACACTTCGGACTCATAGATGGTTAGTTTTAGTGCATGAGATTAGTCCCCTGTCCCTATATGCGTGTGTCGATCACACACGTTATCTCTCTACCGTAGTTCTCTGGTTCAAGCCTCTATAATTCAACACTGGTTTCAGATCGTGGATCTTGAATCCACAAACAAAACACATAATCCTAAACCCAAAACATACTTGCACACTCCCACAGCCAAAAACAGAAAGGGAGGACGTAGAACCTAGAATACACACACAAATCCAATGCAACCCAATTTTCACCCAATTTGTAGAACACATGCACAGCTACAAGAAATCAATTTTCTTCCCAACATTGTAACTCTTACAAGGAAATTTTCTCTCTCTCTTTTAATCTACTCTAGATTGAACTACCTTCAATTCAATCTCTCTGAACCAAGTTCCTTTAGATCAAGCCTCTCCCCCTTTATGGTTCTCAAGTGCTCTCTCCTATAGCTCACATAGGAGCTCAATCTAATCTTGTAATCTTCGGCTGATAACCCTAGCCATAGTTTCAATCACCTAATTCGAATAGATCTCTTATTTATTTTTCAAATATTATCTTGATTGAATTGATCAAGATCCCCTTGCCATAAACTCCAAGCCCAAATCCAATCTCCTGTTGCGAATCTTCATTCTTGCTTTGATTAGAATTATCTCCAATCTTTTTAGCCTCATCTACACTTATCAGGGTTCGAATCTCAATTGTCTTCCTCGTGATCATCCCAGAAGCTTTTGGAGCTTGTTTATGTGTCTAGCCCGATTTTTGCTTCCAACCTAGATGAAAAGACCTGGCTTTTGTTTTTTGCCCAAGCCGAGGTGTTCTAGTTTGAGATTGGCCAACCTAGGTTGGCCTAACGGGCCAAGCCAAGCCCACATGTCAAGTTCTAGCCCTCTGTTGTTGGGTTGGCCCTGATTTCTAGATCTGGCTTGTTTAACTCACCATTGATCCATGCCCTGTATGTATGTTGTCGTCCTCAATTAATCCAAGCCCAACCTATCTGTTGGGCTTGGGTAAGCCCAGCCTCTCTGTTGGACTTGGGTAAGCCCAGCTCTATCTAGCCTATACTAGGCCCCAAGCCTAATCCACTGGCTTCAACCCACTTTGACCTAATTACTAGCAATCCAAGTACAATTCTTTGAAGCCCAACAGATGTAGCCCCTTTTCAACTTTAACCTAGCCCAACCCATCTCCTCAAGCCCAGTCCATTAGCTTGTTTAGATTAGGCCAATTTAACCCCAAATAGGCTAACACTGTGAGCCTTATGCATGTAGAGGCTCAGTAAATGTTAGTTTACAAATCTCTCGGAAACTTGAAATCAGTGATTATGGTCATTAATTATAGTAAGAAAATTTTAGAGAAGTTAAAAAAATAAAATTTGAGAAAAAGTTCAAAAGCATTGGAGAGAAAATTGGGAAAAAAGTATATAAGACAAAATTTTACAGAGAGTATAAAAATTTATAGAGTTATATTTGTAATTTATAGATACAAAAATTTATAGAGTTATATTTTCTCAAATCCAAAGTGTGGACAAAGATTATAAAGTTAAGAGTTATATTTGTAATTATTTTATATGGTACAACTTGTAAATAATGTTTTTGAAAATTGCGTCCGTGGCCAAGGTCAACTTTGACCATAGATTTGTGATTACTTGTTTTATTAAAAAAAATTAATTTAGAAATTTAAAATTAAATATTTTTTATTTAGTGTATCAAAATCTAATTTTTCCTTTCAATTAAAGTACTCAAATTTATCTATTATAGCATTATATTTCATAATTTTAGCATAATGTAATATATTCAATTCTAAAATTTTATTATATTGTTTTTAACATAAAAATTAGGAAAAAAAATTATGAATTTTAATCTAGTTCAAATAATAATAATAAAAAATAAAATAATAATGCATGAAAATATTTTTGTTTGAAATTTAGAAGTAGCACTTTTGAATTTATGAGTTTTTGCGGTAATAATTGAAATCATTTTAGTTGAAGATTTTAACTTGACCGAAAAGAGTTTTAAAAGCCCAACCTCTCTCTCCCCCCCTTCACACACACACACACACACACACAAACACTCTCTCTCTCTCTGTCCCCCCTCCCTCCCTCCTCTATTTTACCTCACCGTTGCCATCCACCATTGACCTTCCTTCTATTGTTCGCCATTGGTCTTCCTTTTGCCGTCTGCCATCGTATGCTGTGTTGGACAGTAACTTTTGTGTGATATCTTCCGCCATTATTTCCCAAATAAGTTTTTATAAGTTATATTTAGTCTATATTTTATGCCATCTTATATATATAATTTTTTTTACGTATACATATTTTTTGTGTGAAAATATATATATTCATTTTTATATATTTTTGTGAGCTGATTTTAGAAGATGGTGAAAATACTTGTTGCATTAAATAATTAAAATCAAAATTTAGGAGGCATGATTTGGTTTATTTTTAATTTTTTCCTAATAGTTCATCTTTCCATTTCTTAATTTAATACTTGGGATTCAATTTTCTGCTAACCTGGCTGCCTAGCTGCCTAGCTGCCTGACTACTCTAGTATATTATTAATATTGCAAAAGCCTCTTACATCAGCTTTGTGTTTATTACATCTGTTATGGGGTTAAAAAATAAGAAAATTAAAATTAGAAAAAAAGCAGACAAACGTGAAACTAGCAACATAATTGCAAACATTCTTTTGTGATATGTGGCTAAAATTAAAAGGAATTAGGCCACTTGGGCGTAATACTAGCCCACCCAAATGTAAGGGTGAGATCAAGTCATAAGTATTTTGTTAATGTGTATAAATTTTACACAGATGAATGCTCTCACGGAAGAAAATCATAAAGAGTGGGTGTGTGTGAAGGTGTTAGCGGTGATGTAGAAGATGATTATTATGGTATTCTTCAGAAGTAGTAGAATTGGAGTATCTGGGGAAACCAATAAAAAGAGTTGTACTGTATCATTGCACATGGTTTGATCTAAGGCTTTGAGTTACAAGAGTTCACTCACAATATGATATAGTTGAGATGAATTATATTAGGCAATATTCTCGGTATGATCTTGTTATAATTGCTCAGAATGCTAGACAAGAATATTATATCCCTCATCCTCCACTTTGAAGGGACAAGGCTCATTGGTAGGTGATTATGAAGATAGGGCCAAGTGGTTGCATAGAAAGAGACAATTTAAGTGTAGAAAAAGATTATCAAGGGGAAAGAGTTTTTGTTATGAATCCAATAATTGATTCAGAACTAATAAATGGATTACAAGATGAGCAAGAACATTATGAAGAGATAGATTTAGAAGAAGTGGGACAAGAAAAGAAGTTAGGTGGAGGAGCAGAAGGAGGAGGAGGAGGACGAAGAAGAAGAAGAAAATAAGGAGTAGAACTTGATGATGAGGAAGAGATGGAACCATCGGTAAAGTATCAAGAATGAGATTCACAAATTTAACAAAAAATTTGCATTTTGATTCAATATGCATAAGTATATACAATTTTTAGTAAGAATTCTATTATTATTGTGAATTCGTAGATAAAATTTTATTCAAAATTTAACCTTTTGTTATATGTTTAATAATGATTAAATAAGTGTAAGTATATATAATATTTAGCAAAAATTAAATTTGTGTATTTTATTCTTAATAATGTATTTTATTTGTTGGTTAAATACATTATTGTTAATAATTTATTTTATTTTATTGTATGTTTAAATTTGTATTTCTAACTATTTTTATTTTATGTAGATGCCTTTACGTAAATCAAGAAATAAGGGAAAGACAATCAGTATATTAGGGGCTAAGAAGAAGTACAGATCATCACCTCAGATGATAGGCTCATTTAGGGGTGTGCAAAACCAAACCAAACCAAATTTTAAAATTTGGTTTGGTTCTGTTTAAACTTATTTTGGTTTGGTTTTGTTTAGAAAAATAATCCAAAATTATGATTTGGTTTGGTTTAAAACCAAACCAAACCATTTTAAACCAAAAACTAAATTTTGAAATTCTTTATAAAAAATTATTAATATATAGGCACACCTACATATATTTATATATTTACATATATACTTATATGTGTATGTACATACACACACATAGATGTACATACATGCATACATACATACATATATATATATATAAATTTTATCTACTCATACAAAAATAAATATATAAATGTATATATATTTATATTGTATATAAATATATAAGACATATAGATATATATAAGGACATAACCTATATATACATGTATATATATATACTTATATGTGTATGTACACACACAAACATACATACATGCATACATACATACATATAAATTTTTTATACCCAAAATATATAAATACATATATAGTATACATATATATATATCTATACACATGTGCGCGCGCACAAGAATATATGTGTGACTGTGTACACACACATGTATATATATACACACATAAGTACGTAAATGTGTATATTTATATATTTATGCATATATGTGTGTGTGCGCGTGTGTGCACGCGTATTTGTTATGTATGTGGGTGTGTGTGTGTGTGTGTGTGTATGTTTGTGTATATATGTGTGCGTGTACATGCACACATATGTATTTATGCATACATATATACATATATATATGTTATGTGTGTGCGTGTATATGTATGTCTATGTGTACACAAAACACATGTATATATACATACATAAATACATAAATATATGTATTTACATATATACATATACGGTTCGGTTTAATCACGGTTCATTCACAGTCCGATTCGGTTCCCGGTTCATATACGGTTTCTGGTTCACAGTTCACCTTCACGATTCACTCACATTCCGGTTCACGATTCATGGTTCATTCCCGTTCCGGTTCCAGTTAGAAAAACCTAAACTGTAATCAGACTGCGAACCTTCACGATTCAAAATCGACTGGACCAAATATTACCAGTCCGGTTCAATCCAGTTTTTTCCTGGTTCGGTCCGGGCCGATTCACGGTTCAAATTAAAACTGTGAACAGGGCTACGTGTACACATATACATATATATTTTTTATATTTACAAGAATATATATATACACTTGAATATATATGTATATATGTATGTATGTGTGTGTGTATATATGTATGTATATACAAATATATATACATGTACACACACATACATATACTGCATATACATGTACATTTAATAATAAAAATTAAATAAATAATTATTTAAATATTTTTAATTAAAAAAATAAACTTAAAACCAAACCAAATCAAACCAAAATTTTAGGTTTGGTTTGGTTTGGTTTATAATTAAATGGTTTGGTTTGGTTTTAAAAATATTAAAACCAAAAAACCAAAAAAACCAAACCAAAATATCAAAAACCAAAACCAAATTATGGTTTGCGCACCCCTAGGCTCGTTACCACCTTTTACTATCTGATCACCAAACACCACTTACGATTCAGTATGAACTATGATTATCCTTATCCTCATGTCTAGGCACCACCACAGTTTATGCTAACACTCAGATATAGGACTCCATCTCCATCGATGCCCGCACCGACGTCTCCCTATCTCGTTAAGTCATTTGAGTTTAGATATGATAGGTCTTTTGTTCCACCTTCGAGTTCTTCAAAGGCTGATACTTTTAATAAGACACATATTAGACCTGCTAGGAAAAATGTGTAAAATTTTAAAAATTGTATGGTAAGATATTGATTTTTACTAATTAAATATATGACTAATAAACTAATTGTTGCTATGTTTCAGGTTTGATCGTCCTACTGAGGCCACTCACACGATTACGGCCATCATCAAGCAAGATATACATCTTTTTAACCTACTTGGTGGATGTTTCTTTTGATCTATGGTTTAAAGAATTTGGAGTTTTTGTGTCATTTCTGAAGTTGTAATTAGAGTAGAAACTAGGGAGACTCACGTGGGGACAAGGAAAAAGAAAGAAAATGGCAAGAAACTTAATTAAAACTTAGCTAAAACCCAAGGGGAAGTGGCTTTGGGCTTGTAGAAAATTTTCTATAGACATACCTATGAGCCGAACCAATTAGGGAGCCAAGAGAGGGTTTAAAATTGATGCAAATGTGTAGTTTAGATAGGGGCTAGACTAAATGAAATAAAGAGATTGGAAGAATGCCAAAATTCAAGCTAAAACAAAACTATGTTTAAGGAGAGAGTGAGGAATGTTATGTAGAGAAATTCTGCAGGGAAAATTAATTTGGCCAAACATTTAGGGGCCTTAAAGAGGTTTAAACTCTAGGATTTCAAGTATACTAAGGGCTAGCTACACCAATCTAAGAATAGAGATCAAAAGGAGATTAAATTATAGCTTAAACTAGGAAATACTTAGAATGTGAGATACATGTACAGAAATTTCTGTAGCAGAAATTCTGCACTTAATCAACTAAATTAAGACATTTAGAGAACTTAATGAACCATTAAGCCAATACCACTAATAACCTAAAGGGTGCTTAACCAATCTAACAAGAAAGGGAAGGAAATGACTCAAATTAGCTTAAAACATTAGTAAAACTTAGTTAGTAACATAAGGTATGTGTCAAATTTAGTGAACAGAATTTGGGGATTTAGAGAAGGGTATTGGAGGAAGTTAATCCCATTAGAGGAGGCATGAGATGAGGGTCTAAACAAGAAGGAAGAGGACTAAGAGGGGGTATAAAGCTAAAGAAGAAATTAAAGGAAAAACTTGAGAAGTTATCAAACTGAGATTAAAGTTTTATTTCCCTTGAAGAGTAAAACACTTCTATAAGATTTGGTGAAAATTTGGGTAATATAAGAGTTGGAATAGAGAAAAAACAAGGGAGGATGTTTTGGCCACCAAAAGCAAAGGTAAGAAGGGTTGGAAAAAAATATAATAATAAAAAATAAGTTAAAAGAACGATGGAAGGCAAGGTTAGGAGAAAAATAGAAAATTTTGCAACCATTTTTCTCCCTTTGCCAAAACTTTGAAGCATAGATTGAGCTTTTATTTGAGGTTAAGAAGTAGTATAAGGAGTGGTTAAGTTAATTAAGGAAAAAGAATTGGAAAAAAAAAAAAGAAGAGCAAAGTTAGGCTTGGAAGCAAGGAAGGCCTACTTAGAAGTAAGATAGTTGTGTGCATAATTTCTAGCGGAAAAATTTTACTTTGAGGAAGTGAATTTTCAGAAGTTATATTACTTAGAAAAAGGCATAAAAAGGTGCTAAATTAAGGAACAAGGAAGGATCTAAAGGTAGATATAAATTTAAGAAAGAAATGAAGAACTATAGACAAATTAAATACAATATTAAACCTAAGGAATGAATGCAAGAAATTTCTAATGATTTAAGACATTTGAAAAACAAATTCTAAGTCTTCAAAGGATTCATAAGGAAGCTAGACTTGAACACAGTCAAAGTAAATAGAAAGTGAAGAACAGTATTAAGAAGAAGAGAAAATAGGAATTTAAGTAAGTATAAGACTAAAAAAGGAGGAAACTAATAATTAACCAAGTTAAAGAAACAACATACATTTATGAGACAATATTGCATTTCACTTATACTTGCATACACCACATGTAGGAGAAAGGGAGATAGACACCAGTTAACCTTGCCAATCAGTCCAAAAAGATATTTGTAGACTGCAAACCAAGTGAGTGGTATGCACTCTCTAATCTTTGAATTTCATAATGTATGTTTCATGATAAAAATAAAAATGTCTTTTACAACATGTATATATTTTAATATCCAAAAATTGAAAACAGAGTGCCTTTGTTCTGATTTCCAATTTATATATGTGATTTTAAAATTTTATGGTTTCACGATACCTTGGTGCTTTGGCACTTAGACATGAGATGTTGGACTGCCATCGGGGGGTAGTAGTTCTACATTAGCAATAATATATGATATGTAACTTTAGACTTGATGGGGGTCTCAAATGCCGTTGTAACATCCCGAAATTATTAGTGACTTTAAAATAAAATTTTTCTTGCGTGGTTGCATTATTAAGCATAGTATAGACAACTATGATATGTTTTGAAAATAATTTTAGTGAAAAGAAATAACAGTACTTTGCATGTCCACAACTTTATAGATAATTCAAGAGGTCTTTAGAGAAATTAAACCATGAGTTTGAGGTGATAGTGGAATTTAAAATTGAAAGGAAATTGATGATTTAGAAAAAATCCAAGATTTTGGAAGTTTTAAAAAAATAATGATAATAATTATAAAAGTTTAATTAAAGAAAATAAAAAAAATTAACAAAAGTAATTTAAGAATTAATTACAATTTTATTTAGGCTAAACTCTAAGGCTAGAGTGATAGGGAAGGGATTAGATTAGTTGTGTAGGGATAGAAAAGGAATTAGAACTCAAGGACAAGGAGAAAATTAAATTTTTAATTAAAAAAAAAAACATTTTTGTCTTTTCTTGGGAGGCTTGTACAACCCCATGCGTGTGTGTGCTTTATACATATATAAAGATTCCGAGAGAGTTCTCAAGATAAGCCACCAAAAAAAAAAAAAAAATGACTTACATAAGTCGGCCAAGATAGTCGACTCACTTAAGGGTGTAATATAAACGATTGGGTCTCCAACCTAGAGCATTCTATAGCAACTGTAGCAAAGGCCAAGAGAAAACAAGAGAAAAGAAAGAAAAGGGAGAAAAAATAAGAGAAATAGAAAGGGATTAAGGTATGCAACTTAATTAAATTTATGTTTTGTGTAATTTCTTTCCTTTCTCTTTAGAAAATAGTTTAGATAACATGGTTTTCTTCCACCTTCATGCCCAATATTCCATTTTGGAACCAAAAAGGTACTAAAACTCATCATGGCCAAACCTTAACGGTGGATTTTTGAGAGCCAAATTTAATCTATTTCTAGAATTAAATTGGAATTTGCTTCCTCTTACTTGGTTGGAGGTTCCTTATGATTTTATATGAATTTTTAGAAGATTTAGTAATTAAATCAGGGGGAGAATTGAACCCCATAGGAGAGAAAGTATGAATTGTTGTAATGCAATTTGAATAAAAATCATGTATTTTGCTATTGCCAAATAGTCCTTGATTTAAGGAATGATTTTGATAAAAATTTTGGAGCTAGAAAAAACCAAACCAAAATAGGGGAGGAAGTTTAGAGCAAGAAAATAAACATTTAATTTAGGAAGGATGAAGAAAAACTAAATTGGAATGGAAAAACCAACAAATTAAGCAAGCTGCAAAACTGCAGAAAATATTTCTGCAAGCAATTCAGGGATGAACCAGCCATTATTAAAGGGTTTTAGAGGGTTTAATCTAAGGTCTAGTAATTAATTTAATGAGCATACAAGTTATATTAAGAGCTAAGATGATAATGGGTGCCAATTAATGCAGAAAGACAACATTGCAAGACAAAGATCCAACTAGAAAATAAGTTAGTGTAAACTGGAAATTCTAGCAGAAAATTTCAGACTTGTGTAAACTGATTTAGAAGGGGGAAATACCCTCCATAAAGGCACGAAATCCCTAATGCTAGGTGCCTAAAATGGATCAAAATTCAAGGTTTAATGAGTGACTTAGGAAGCATACAAGTTAGCTTGAGAAGCTAAATTAAAGGTGACCTCAAATTATAGCTCCAACTTGAGTTACACCACCGAAAACTCAACCACGATGACAATGAGTCATAATCTGGAAATTGTGCTCTGCTGTCTGGTCAATTCTGGGCACTTTCCAATTTGAATTAGGCTAGGATCAAAATATAAAATTTGTAGAATTTCAATTTAGCGAAGCCCAGCTTTTGGAATCAATCCAATCTGATCACTCTAGCTCAGGTTATGAGCATTTCATTGAAATAGATCCAAAACTGTCAACTATAGGACAAGTGATAGTCATGACTCATTGTTGGGCTGGATTCGGTCTCCCTCTATCTAAAATTAGGTGTAGGTTAAAATAGTAAAGTTGTGATTCTTTTAAATAGCTTTACAACCCAACTTGAATGACATTTATTTGAACTGTATAGCTCAAGTTATAGCCTAAAAACAAACAAAGGTCCGATAAGGGTGTTGGCCCCAACTTTCGGGCCAGTTTTGAACTTCCAACAGGTGGAATTAGATTAAGCCCAAAACATGAAAATTGTAGCCCATTAAGTTAGGTTTAAAACCCTTTTTGAATTGGGTCATTTCAAGTTTTTTTAGTTTCAGGTATTAGATTTTACAATACAATATGTCAAAAGTTTCAAAATTTTAGTGGTAGGAAGATTATTTTTCATAAAAAAAAATAATTATAACTCATTTCTCAAAATTTAACATAAACTAGCATACATAAGTTGATAATTGTTGTACATTAATATCCTTAGAATTTTTGGACCACATATATTGGAGATAATGTGACCTAAAAGTAAGGAAGAAAAAGAGAGAAGTTAGCTATAATGTTATTCAACATGTGCACTCATGTACTTTTTATTCACCCATATTTTGGACATACCATTGATCATATACAATGTTCCATATTAAGAGAAGTTCACCAGTCACGCAGGGAAGTCAACAGATTTGGTTTGGAACATTCATAATATCAGCAATGGCGAGTGACATTTTCCTAATCTCAGTTATTTTCCAAAATAGGTTTTCTTTTAATAAATAAAATATGTGTTCCAAAAATATTCTATGTTGATATATAAAAATGAAAACACATTAGCTATGTTCTGATTTCAACCATATGATGGATTTGATAATATGATAATTTTCTGATGTTTTATGCTTTGGCACCAAAGTTAATTGTTGGGCAACCACCTGAGGTAAGTGGTAGTTCTACATGCATCACAATATATGACATAGTATATCTTATAGCACAGTATTTGAATCTTGTAGAGGATTCCAGAGTATTACAGAGGCCGTAGACTGTGTCAGTCCCGTTGAGGGAATGGCGCAGCCCTCAGTATAGATTACATAGTGTAGTAGCCCGACATGTTTTATGGATTTCATGTTTTTATGATTTTACTGCCCTTAGATGGATCATTATCAATTGTGCACATCGATCAAAGCACACACATGATATATGCACCACGATTCTTATGATTTCAGATTTCCTATGCTTCTATAATTTCTTAAAAATACATGAATCGATATCCTGATTGATGATTATGCAGACATGATTGCCAGATACATATACGATTCTCCTGATTTCATATATATGATTTTTTGACACAGATGTGATTTTTTGATTTGAGCTTTCTTATGGATTTCTATACTTTTTGTAATTCTAGTCATATTGGTCTATCTCATCATCTGATGTTACTATACAAATCTGATTTCTTGAGCAGAATTAATAAGTTATGTTTATTGTGTTAAAATTTTTATAGAAAGGTTTGTTCAACTATGGTATCATAAAACCTGACTATTTCCATTAAGATTAGGTAGCATGCCATTCGCTAGGACAAATGTCTGATTCCCCATTTTTCCCTATGCAAGAATTAGCCTGGATAGTAGTATTGCATCATACGTAATGGAGGTTGGGCCAGCACAATTAAATCAGTTTAAGATGAGCACGTATACTATTTCAGCCAATTGTAAAGGTATGCTCGATAGATGAGAAAATAGTTAAAATTATAAGGGATTAGAGTAGGGTTACAGTAGCTGATGTACTCCTATGTTAGGAAAACAACGTACGTCAGCTGCTTCCCGACTGTTATGTCTTACTGGATCAGTGGAGGTAGGGTGTGACAGCTGTAGACTGTGTCAATTTGACTGAGGGATGATGGCAGCTCATGGTATAGATTACACAATGTGTAGCACTTAACATGTTCTTATGTTTTATGTTTTTTCTTACTGCCCTCAAACATTATCAACTGTGCACACCTGATTAGACATATAAGCTAAAAGATCATGATTATGATGTTCATGCTTTTATATGTTTTATGTTTCAATTTATCTTGATGCTATCGTATACTATTTCTAGTGATCCTATACTGATGCATTTTTAGTAATTAATGTTTTTCTATGAATCATGTTTATCTATAGTATTATTGTGAAAGACTCTTTGTTTCCACTAAGACCAGTTTATATGTCATTCACTAAGATAACTATCTCTATGGCATTTCAACCCAAAGAATTCCCTAGTTTACCTTTGCCAATATGCTTAAGTGCATTTTTATGTGGCAATAGAATTGTACTAGGTCAATTTGTAGGAAATTGCAAAATTTTTAAAAGAAAAGGAATTCCTATTAAATTTTAATTCTCTTGTTTTCAATCTCAAAGAGAGGAATTTAAGTGTTAAATGGATTTAATTAAGGGCTTAGGAAAGCCTAGAAAAGAATTTTGCAAATTTAGTTTAAAAGGGGATGAAAATACTTTGTAGTAAAAAACTTAAAGACAATTAAGGGATTAGTGGTATTTATTGAATTAGAAATAAAATTATTAGAAAAATATGTTTGTAGATGTCATCAATTGCATTGGAGGATCATGTTACCAGGGACTGAATAGGGATTCCCTAAAAATTTTGGGGCCAATTGACAAAATTCAAGGATTTTGGAGTCAAAATGCAATTAAAAATGTTCGGGGGGCCAATTTATAATTTTAGAAAGTTTAGGTCGGCTAGCAGCCAACTTTCCATCAATAAACACCCCCACACACATTCTTAAGCCCATTTTCATGCACCAAATGAGAGAGAAGAAAAAGAGAAAAGAAAGGGAGAAAAGAGAAGAAAAAGGAAGAAATTAAAGGAAAATCTTGTAAGTTTCATTAAAACTTAATATTTCTTTAATTTTATTTTAGTTTCTTGTACATGCACTCCTCTGGGTTTCTTTCCATTTTTGACCATTTAATGGCTGCTGAAACTTGGATGACCAAAGCACCAAAGGGAATTAATGCACCTAGCTTCCAAATTTTGATTTGATTATGGCAAAACCTAAATTATTGCTATAATACAAGATAAAATTATGACTTTGCATGAGAATTAAAGGAAAACAGGGTGCTGTTGTAGTGATAACCAAACCCTAAAGGAAGGTTCTCTCAAGCTTTGATCTTATAAATCAAAGAAAAACAATATTAATGAGTAGTCTTATGAGTAGTCGTCTACTTCCTAGATTATTTTAATAAATTAGAGAGCTCATTAAGGTTAGGAAATTGTAACCACTAAGAGAGGAGGGAAGAGATGAAATTGAAGAAGAAAATGGTCAATTTGAAGCAAAGGAGATGAAGCAACACCATGGTTGAATAAAACCAAGCAAAGCTGACATTCCATCAAATTTTCAGGAACACAAGCTTGCTGCCCAAGCCCTTTGAGGCTCGAAATTGAGTTGTATTAAGGCTCTTAAGTGTAGATTAGGAAGTACTTAACCTAATTCATCAATAGGAAATAAAAGAGGAGCCAATTTAGAAACATTTACCCTCTAATATAACTCAAAAATCTACATTAGCCACAAACAATGGCAAGCTGAAGTTACCAGAAAAATTTTTCAGATTTGATGAAGAATATAAAAGAGAAGGGAATGGTTTAGGAGAAGGCCAAAAATCCAAGAGGAAAAAGCTCAGTAACAAGAAAAAAGTAGACTTGAATTAGGGCATAGCAAGCAAAAATTTTAATCAAATGTATATATAGATTTAAGTTCTACATTGAACAAAATAAAATTTCAGCCAGCTAATATTCTATCAAGATAAATTATCTACAATCTAGTTACCTTGAAATGACATTAAAAGTGAAACACATTCAACTTAGAATAAAGGAATTGAAGATACATGGGAAACTTAGACACATTAGAGTATGAAACCTAAGGTTATCAATTGATTTTAAAACATGCATTTGCATTCTACGCCTAAATTATTGTCACTTACATATGTATATGTGAAAAATCATATATAGGCGAAAGGATTAAGCCAGTACCAAACCAAGAAGTCCAACCTTCAAGGTCTCCAACTTAAACCTTTTATTCATTGTGAGTGACATCTTTCTAATCATAGTTATTTTTCAGATGTGTTTTCTTACAAATGTTGTTAGATTTCCAAAAATGTTCTATGTTGATATATGAAAATGGAAACACGTCAGTAATGTTTTGATTTTAGCCATACAATGGATTTGATGATATTTATGATTTTCTGGTAGGTTGTGCTTGGGCACCAAAGTAGACATCGGGCAATCACCCGGGGGCAGGTGGTAGATCTACATGTGATGTGTTTTATGATATATGATTGGATCTAGTAAGGGATCCTAGAGGCCACCCACTGTGGTAGTTTGGTTGGGGAGTGGCGGTGACCTCAATGCGAACTACACAGTATAGTAGCACCCGATGTATTTTTAATGATTTTTATACTTTTCATGTTTAACTGCCCCAGATGCGGTTGTGCATATCTGCCCAAACCACACACATGCTATGCACCATAATCTTTGAGGATTTCTTATGTTTTCTATGATTATTAGATACTTTTTGTGATTATCTAATGTCTTCAGAATATATCTATTGTTATTATGAGTGACATTGCTACATCAATTTGATTTTCTTGATGTTATCTCATTTCTATGCTTTGTTCTAAAATTTTATGGAAATGTTTGTAATTATGGTAGTATCAAAACATTACTGTTTTCACTAAGATTAGTTATAAGCCATTCACTAGGACTTTTGTCTCACTTTTTTCCCTCCCCTATAGATTTGCAAATAGCTTTAGTCCTTTTATACGCACGTTAGTGGAGTGACCATTGTAGCAAGCTGGGGCCAAACTTCATGACCCTTGTGGGAATGTTAGTTTATGTAACATATGTAGAGTAGAAAAAATGAGCAGTAGGTTGCATATGTGTACTTTTCGATTTGTTGTATATACTGATGGCGTATATTATGAGTTAGAGAAACGTGAATGGTTATGCAAGTAGACTATTTGTGGTTGGGTTATGGCTTGCTAACACATGCGCACAGTACATGTTATGTCATGCTAAGAGTGTTGGGTGTGCTGCCCAAATCCTTGTGATATATCAGTTGTAGCTGCTAGTTAAACTGTAGATGGTGTTTGGTGATTGGTTAAATAGGTTATATAGGTGATGCGAACCTATCTAACTCCGCCCAAAAGCTAGCTCATAAGGAGAAGGTTGGCAACCCGCATATATAACACCCAATACCTCCTGACTAACCGATGTGGGACTTACGTCATTCTTGACCCCTTTAAACTGTATGTCCTCGTGTAAAGAACTGAGATCCACATGGCCCATCAACCTGGCAAGGTAGGCTCTAATACCACATGATGCGGAAACCCCAAGCATATGAATATTGAAACCTCCAAATCAAGCGATCAAGAATCCTAATCCCCTAATTAAACTCCATATCTGAATTCTAAACCCAATGAAAAGAAGAATTTCATGAACTCGGAATATATTATTGATGGAATAGAATTGAACCCACAAGGTTTGCACTTGAATAGATCTCAAGATCTTGTAGAACCCTAAATGGTAAATCCTCCCTAGCTACCTCTCCTACATGACATAGAGAGCTTTTATAGGCTACCAATAAAACCCTAATCTAAATAAATCAAGGACATAAGGCCTTCATTAAACAAGTCTAAGGCCCACATTTAAAATAACCCAACAAAATTAATTAACAAGACCCAAATTAACATAACTTAATAAACTCACATGCCATCTACATAGTACACTTAAAACACAATTGGCCCTTATTACTAATATAATTTGGGCCTAATTTGTCTCTTGACGTACCTCAAAGTTCTTTGCAAATGCCCCAAGCATATTGACCAGCCTTGGATTTTAATTTGAAGCTTCTCCCTTGGTCCATGCATCTTTCTCAAATTCTCAATCCAGCATCTCTTGTATTGCCTCCTTGAGCCTTTTGGATATTAATCTTGTAATTGGTCTAGGAAATTAATCTCTTCCAATGCTCCATCATCTTCTTTAATCATATCAACAAGTGACAGGCTGACAGTTAGAAGAGTTACAACAGTCTGCATGCTACTGGATTTTTGCCACAGCAGTATGTTGATTGTTGCCCCACTATTACATCCAGCACCCATCTTGGGAGTGGGTGTGACAATCTCACCACTCTTTTCCCCCATGAATATATTCAAAGAATTTAGCAAAGACAATAGTAGTCCTTGCATCACCACATCAGCATTACATATATTTAATAGAGGTTGGGCCAGCAGATGGAGTTAGTATAATTTATTATTAAGGTGAGACTAATGTATTAATATAGAAAGTTGACAGATGAGAATGAATTGTAATAATTAAAAATGTGTTATGAATTTAAAAAAATTTGTAGAGTTACTAAATAAAATTTCTTGATGATGCATGATTTGACTGTGATTGGTTATGTGAAATTATATTGTACAACTAGTATTCTATGTCGTACACATTTTATACATTAAGATTGTTGAGCTAGACAAGTCAACAGTCACAGTGACTGACATTCTTTTTTGTTTTTTAAGCATAGGAAGGTGTTAGCCACTACCTTGTTGTAATGCCTTGCTTGGTCATATAAGAGATTGGGGTGTGACACTTGTTGTCGATTGGTGACTCAATAAAGCCTAGAACCACTCGACAAAGCTACATGGGTGTTCTCTGATCAAGTTGGTGGCCAAAGCAAGCAGAAAAACCATTTAATTGTAACAACTAAACCTCGCAGACATCCCAAGCAAATAGAGACGAAAATTTGTAAAATTCAAATTGGAAGCATGAAATTGAGCAAAGGATTTGCTTCCTCATACATAGACACACCTATATAAGCTGATTGAGTTGATTAATCGAGCTCCAATTAGCTAATTATCCAAAAGTTTCAGTCAATGGTCGACTAAAACCTTCTTGGTTTTCTCAGTTTGGTCTGCCCAAGTTTGGGGTGTTCAACAAATAGAACCAAACCAATTAAACTGCATAAACCGAACCAACCGTAATAGTGTGGTTTAGTTTAAATTTGATGTTTAAACAAACCATATAAACTGAACCAAACCATATAATTTATATATATAGAAAACTAAAAGTCCTATCTTTATAAATATAGTATATTTTTATTGTTTAATTGTATATTTCTTCTTTTTGTTATCTTTTATATTTATGTTCATTCTAATAATTGATTATGTTTCTTTTTTAGAGTGTAATTTCTATTAGTAATAGTGAAATTCTGTAAAATAGTATAAATATATTTATTATAAAATGCATAACTACTATAAGTAATTAATAAATAATGAATTTATTAAATTAAACATGTTGGGAAAAATTGATGACCAATTTTTAGGAAAATTCTGTTAAAGTTTTATAAAAATAGTGAATTTAATTCATTTTATTTTGTAAATCACAAATCATGGTTTGAAACTAAACCAAACTGTAAACCGTGATTTGGTTTGGTTTATAAAAATTATAAACCATAAAGTATGGTTTGGTTTGAATTTGAGTATCAAATTGAACCAAACCTAACCATGAACACCCCTAGCCCAAGTTTTTTTTTCTCTAAGTTGAGCCTCTACCTATTTCTATTTGGTCCCCTAAGCTCCTGCACCTTCATTCCAAACCTCCCTCAGCAATTTATTTCAATTTAGTCCCTGAATTCCTCATTGAGGCTTAATTGATTTAATTTCTTCAATTAGACCCTTCATAGGTTTCAATTGAATCCCAAATCAACTCAATCTATTTAACCAACTCCCTCAACATAAAATTGAATTAATTCCTTAATTAAATTAACAAAAATAAAGTTGTTACAAAAGCACATATTAGACAATTGTTTACCAATCTAACTATTTAATTATCAGACAAATACTATATCAATTAAACTATTTAATTTTCACTTATTTCCCTAAATCAAAAATTTTGCAAACTAGCTCATTATAATTTTCAAAAACAAAAATATAAGTATCAATTAAACATTTAATAAATTTTGGTCATAAAATTTGCGAACACCTCGCACTATCCCCATGTAAAGAATAGATACATATAGATATAATATTTCACTATCCTCACATAAAGGATAAATACGTACAAAAATTATATCCCACTATCGTCATATAAATACATATAAACATATATTCTGCTATGCTCACATAAAGAAGAAAGACGTATAAATATATACATATATGCATTAATAACACCTTGGTAGCATGTTGGGAGTTGACTATAGGTAGTGACAAGAGAGCACATATAATGCACAAAGAAAATTCCTAAGAAAGAATGGAAAGCTCATAATGTTTCACTTGTGCCCTTCCTGGCTAGACGTTCCTTCCCGTCCACCTTCCCATCAACTATCTGATTTGGTTCTCTTGCAAAATTTAAGACATGAAAATAAATCGGTTGCAGTTATAAAATTCAAAATATGAAATGAAATAAGAAGAAGAGGAAGAAACTAAGGTATCATATCCATGGGGGTCTTATTGGATTGAGATTTTCAACTAGGAGGGGGAGGAAATAGGCAGTTTCTCTGAATCCCATTAATAGTAATAAATAATTATACTAACTTAATTCTAACCAATAATTTGCAAATTGCCTGGCACAAGAACGAGGATAAAGAACCTATTACTGTTAAACCCATTCCAACAACCATACTAGATGATTTGCAAACAAAAAAACTTGAAAATAAACATGAGATAGATGTAGTAAAATAAATAAATAATCACAAATTCATATTGGCAAGAAGGAAAACATAAATAATTTATACCACTTGGTGTATATATCGAGAATGATAGTCTTGTTGCTGGCAGCTTTAACCAGTGGCCAAAGGTGTTCTTGTTTACTTGCATCACTTGACTCACCCTCACCACCACGGGCACTTGCCTTGCCCGTTTCCAAACTCGATCTCACATTCAACCCCAATCCTATGCACTGTTTGTTTTTCATCCCATGGTTCTTCTCCAAACCCCCAAAACTCCCCAAACCCATAGTCAATGATGAAGAAGAATAAAGAATTGAGTGCTTGGTGCTCATGGCCCACGATAAGCAAGCTGGGCTTAGACTCAATTGAAGAGCCATCTTTCTCGACCACTCCTTTAACTCACGGAGAGAGAAAAAGAGAGAGAGAGAGAGAGAGAGAGACATTATTGACCTAGCTTCTTCATCATCTTTCTCATCTCCTAATACTCTTCATCAAAATTTTCTTCCTCACTGTCCTTTTGTGGTTCAAAATTGCTCAAGAGGCGTCAACCAAGGGGAGGTAGAGACAAGCACAGGAAATTGCTTGAGAAAAAGATGAAGTTGGAGATTGGTCGGGGAAGAGATAGTTGACTCGAAGGGGAAGAGAGAATTGTAGGGTTTAGGGATTGGGTTAGACAACCTAGTTTTGGGAAGAGAGAGTGTTGAAGAAAATTAGAAGTTGTTATAGGAGTTAGCTAATAGTTATAATTGTTATAACAAATAGTTAGTTAGTTATTAAACTAATTGTAACTAAATCTTCTAGTTATCTCTATAAATATTGGAAGCTACTGTATAGAGATAAATTTAGTTCAGTTTACAAAATTAGTTTCTCTCTCTTTCTCATTTTTCTCTCTTTCTTTCTCAGACTTTGTGCTGGTTTGTTTTATTGTTTTTTGTATCAGAGAGAGAGAGGGAGGGAGGAGGGAGGAAGGGAAAAAAAAACAAAAAAAATGATGAGAGAGAGAGAGAGAGAGAGAGAGAGAGAGAGAGAGAGAGAATGGAGGAAAATGAAATTTTGGAGAAAGGGTTCCAATTTTAATAGAAAGTGAGGAGGGGGAAAATGAAAAACATAGAGAGAGAGAGAGAGAGAGAGAGAGAGCGAGAGAGAGAGAGAGGGAGGAGAGGAGAGGAGGGAAAACAAGCTCCAATTTCAATGCATATGTAATGCTTTATTATCAGATTTTATGACTTGCATGTCAATGTCCAACATTGTTATATTTTTTATTTTAAAATTTTCTCTTTCCAATAGTTTTAATCAATTTTATTGTTTTTAAATAATTTATAATATATTTCAAAAAAAAAATCTACAAATTTAAAGGACAATATAAAAACTTAAAACAAAATATAATTTTTGCCCAAAATTTAAAAATTTATTTTAAGTATTTATTGGTCATTCTAAGAAACTGGATTGTAATACTCTCACCAAGAAATTCAAGAATTGATTTATCACATTTGATTTATAAATAATTTTTAAAAGTTAAATTTTATAAATTAAACACCATAAAATTAGTTTTGAATATTATTATAAAAATGTATTAATATTTTAAAATATTTCTAAAATTTATTAGAAGATTGTGTACTAATAAAAAATCAGATATATTTTTATTATATTTAATTTTAAAAATTTATATTTTTAAATTTAGTATTTAATTATAATGTTATACGAATGGAATGAAATTCAAATTTGATAATTAAATTTTAATTATATTAGTTTTTAATTTGTATTAATTTAATTTTAAAAATTTGATTCAATATATATAACTACACACATGAAATATTTAAAATAGATTAAAATAGGTATACTATTCTTATACTTTGTTCACATATTACGCTAATACTATCATATATACATGTTATTTGATTCAATTTGTTTTTTGTTGAAAGTTCTCATTCCCTATATTTTACCATGGCAAATCTCATAAAAATAAATTAAAAATTTTTAAATTTAATTTATAAGGGGGAGTTTAATATATCAATATTTGTAAAAGTGAGTTTAATATCCATATTAATAATATAAATCAATATGACAAGAGCAGCCCATAATCTGGTTGGGCTTTCTCTCGATCTCTCTCCCCACTCTTCTCTCCTTATATATATATATATATATATATGTATGTATATACATATCTAATAGTGGGCTATATATTTGTAAGTATCTTTGTTAATTTACATGGATATAGTAAGCTGCGCTTATGTTGTTTTAATGGTAGTCTTTATATTTTTTATTTCACTCATGGTGTGTGAGAGAAGTGACTCTAAAGGTACTACTAATTGGATTGATGAATAAAACTGTATCAATTATTTTCTAGATCATTCTTCAAAATACTTTTAACTATTTAAAATAAAAATATCTACATTCTAAAATTCCATTGTAAGCAAATTGGCTTTTAGTGCATATATATTTTTTAAAAATCAGAAAAATTAATATTCCAAAAATAGTTAGGATTTTCAAATATTAAATAATTAAATGCTTGAAAATAATTAAATCTAAAACTGTTTGAAAATTAATATGAAGTTTAAGTGCGATAATATTTAACTTTATTGTTTTCCAATAAAAAATAAACATATTAGAGACCTAAACCGAAGGAGGAAAAGATGATGGATCAGAAGTTGAGCCACTATATTCTAGAAAAATTTCACAAATATTTATATCTAAATTAATAATATAAATTGATATGACAAAATATATGATTGTAACTAAATGAAAATTTACTTGTAACTAAATGGAACTCTGCTTGTAACTAAACTACGTGATGTCTGTGAGACATAGGCTTGGACTTGTTCAATAAACAAAAATTTATACTTGTAACTAAACGGAAATGCGCTATAACTAAATAGGGCTCTGCTTATAACTAGATAAAATCATGCTTCAACTAAACCACTCAATATCTGTGAGACTTAGGCTTGGACATGGTTCGATAAATGGAGATACATGTTTGCAACTTAATAGAGATATACTTATAACTAAACAGGGCTCTGTTTGTAACTAGATGAAACTATGCTTGTAACTAAACCACTTGATGCATGTGAGACTTAGACTTGAACTTGGTTCACTGAATGGAAATATATACTTGTAACGAAGATATACTTGTAACTAAATGGGGCTTCACTTGTAACTAGACAGAATCGTGCTTGAAACTAAACCACTCATTGTCTGTAAGACATAGACTTGGACTTGGTTTAATAAACAAAGATATATGCTTGTAACTGAACGCATATGTGCTTGTAGCTAAATAAGGCTTTGCTTGTAACTGGATGGGATCATGCTTGTAATTGAACAATCGATGTTTGTAAGACTTGGTTTAATAAATGGAGACATATGCTTATAACTAAACGGAGATATGCTTGTAACTAAATAAGGTTCCTTTTGTAATTAAACCAAGATGTTTGTGAGACTCATGGTTGGGCTTGTTCACTAAATGGAGATATGCTTATAACTAAGTGAGACTTTGCTTGTAACTGGACGGAACTATGCTTGTAAATAAATCAATCAATGTTTATGGGACTTAGGCTTAGCCTTGGCTTAGTAAACGAAGATATATGCTTGTAAATAAATAGGGCTCCACTTTGTAACTAGATTGAACCGGGCTTGTAACTAAATCAATTGATGTCTGCGAGACTTAAGCTTGAACTTGGTTCACCAAACAAATATATATGGTTGTCCCTGAACAAAGATCTACTTATAAATAAACAAGGGTATGCTTATAACCAAACCGGGTAATGCTTGCAACCGACGAGATAGTGCTTGTAACTCAATGCATCGATGCCTATAACCCATAAGTTTAAACTTGGAACAAAAGTAGAGATATATGCACATAACTCTAAGAGACAAAAAGAGAAAGAGAGTAGAGAGAACGAGATGAGTGAGTTGTAGAAGATGGTAGAGTAGCTAAGTATCCTATATGTAGTGTCCAAGGCTATTTTGGAAATCTAAATTACTTAATTGAAAAATATTTCCATTCAAACCCTTCGGTCAATATTTTCTATGCTATCCTTCTAAGTAATTTATCCTATCAAGCTAACTGGTTTCAAAATTTTCACCCTTTCTTTTGTATTACTAAGTAACAATGGAATAATTCCTTCACATTCATAGAAATAGGGGACAGAATTCATATGGATATAGTAAGCCTTGCTTAGGTTACACTAATTCTAGAAAATTTTCACAAATATTTTATAGAGAATTTGATGTCTAGATTAATAATATAAATTTACATAATAGAATATATCTTAAACATGAAAAGCATTGAAGGAGCATACTTGAATTATTGAAATTTTAGCAACTGTTAAAGGTCAAGGGTTAATGACCCTTAAGAGAAGAATACTTCCTTGACAACAGAAATGATCTTCTTTTATTATTTATTTTATTTATTTATTTTGATAATCCCTCTTTCGCTTATATATAGACATATATGTGTATATATATAAAATATGCAATGATTTTGGTTATATTATAAAATTTTATCATCACTAATTCATACAATTAGAAATTCACTCTCACGAGATGTTTGGTTTAATATAAAAATATAAAATTTCATTCATGAAATATCTAATTACAAGCATTTAAATAGAAAAATTATCTGCCCCTTCAAAATACGATCATCGTTTGAATCTTACAACTCATTTTTATATAATTTTAACCTATTTTTGATTAAAATATTTAATTTCAAAAAATATTACTGGCTAATTTATAACAAACAAAAATGGGTCACTAATTAGTCTTTGAGTTAGGGTCACTAATTAGTGACCCCAGCAAAGGATCATTGATTGGAGTAGTAACCCCAAAAGGGGATCATTAATTAGTGACCGAATCTAAATTTCATGCCCAAATCAATAACCTTTTGTCACGCCCTACCCCTACCTGATACGTGGGTGTGACAGCCAGCAAAGGCCTACACTTTCTTCGGCCAAAAATCTAACAGCATGCCAGCCCCTGTGACCTTGTCATATTATCCGCTCATTGAACGTATGCAACATTCCAAACCAAGTTTGGAATACACAACCTCAATGTTTAACATTGACTTTCATTATCTTTTATATGTCCATGCATTTTATGCATTATGTTTCATATATGCATGTTTTGAGAAAATTGCAACCCAGTGAAAATAATTAGTATCTACTTTTTGAACCCTTAGGAAGTCTTGAAAGAACATTAGAAAATGGTAGGATGTGGAAGTTTTGAAGAAAGAGACAAGAAAAAAAAATTAGAAGAGAAAAACCCTAATTTACGCCACTTAACTACAAAATTAAAATTTTTAAGAATTTGGTAAAATAAAATTATGAAAAATTTTAAGTAGCTTAGAGCTGCCTAGATTTAAATTTAGAGGGATTAAAGGGGTTTTAGAATGATTTTCTAGGGTTAAAAATGAAATTTTACCAAAAAAGGACATAGTTGAAATTAGTAAGTTGAGGGCAAAATGGTCTTTTTGCCCAAGGCCTTTTGCTAACCTTCCTAGGGAAGATATGAAAGTATATTCAATCGCATTAGAGACTCACATTTATAGGTCTTATTAGAGAAACCCTAAAATTTTTGGGGCAAATTGACAAATTTTAATGAATTTGAGGCCAAAATGTAATTAAAGCAAAGTTTGGGGGCCAAAGTGCAAATATACAAGTATTGGTCAGTTCTAGCCCTTTATGAGCTGTTTTGTTCTGGAATTCTAAGGGCATTTCGTGCCTTTAGAGAGAGAGAAAGCAAGGGAAACCAAAGAAGCAAGGAAGAAGATGAAAACCAAGAAAAAAGGTAAGGAAATTCTAGAAAATTCTTGAAAAATTATTTGTGTGATTTTTTTTGTAGAATTTTATGCTATACCTCTTTCTTCTTTCAATTGCTTGAGGAAATATATGATTTATGAATGAGTTTGGTTGCTGAAAGTGGGGATATGCTAGCCAAATTTTAGAGAGAGAGTAAACCTCTCTAGTTGACAATTTTGGATGAAATTGGTGCAAACTAGAGTAATGCTAATTAGGGATTAATTAGAACGGAGATTAGCTAGAGATAGGAAATTATTAGAAGTCCAATTTAGTGCCCAACTAAGTGAAACACATTACAGGACTAGGATGCCTAATTGCAAAAATTTTTCTTGCAAAGATTTTCAACAACCAAAATGAGTTTTGAAAGCTTATAAGGAATCAAATAAGGTCTGAAATCAAGACTAATTAGAGGTTTAGAAATGGACAAAGGAAATTCCATAAGAAGAGGGAAGAAAATAACTCAAATTAGCTCAAACCTTTGACAAATTCTAGTGTAGAATTTTCTACAGAAAATTTCAGCACCTAAGTGATTTTGTTTAAGACTTATAGGAGGCTAATTGAGACCTTAAAACAAGGCCAATGAATGGTAGAATGCGGCCACGACAACCCTAAAAGAAAAGGAAAGGAAATAGCCAATTTAGCTACAACCTTAATTAAAACCTAGTCAAGTATAATGTAAAGTATATGTATAATCTTAAGAAATAAAACTTAGAAATATTTAGAGCAACCTTAGGAGGTTCTATGTACCTCTAAGGTGCATGAAAGTAGTTGTAATTGAATTAAATCAAGCAAAGAAAAAAGGTTAAAGCATGGTGTTGGGGGATAAAAGAAGGAAATAAAGAACATAGAAAGATGCAAAGTCTTCCAAGAAGAATAAAAACATAGGAAAAAAGAATAACATAAAACTTGACATTTGCATGCATTGCATCATGCATACACTGCATTTTGCTTACATACACACTTTCCGTTTGTAGGCACAGCAGACCGAGCTGAGCTAAGTCCAGATCAAGTTGACTAGGCAAGTCATCCCTAGACTATTAGCAAGGTGAGTGACCGACCCTCTAAACCTAGGATTTTATTTCAAATACAACGTTTTATGAACAAAATGACTTGTTTACTAAACCATATATTTATTTTTATACAAAAATTTGGAAACAGAGTGCTTACGTTCTGATTTCAGTATATTTGAACTTTTATGATGTTTTTGACGTTTTGGAGCTTCGGCACTCAGACTGGTATGTCGGCCAGTCGTTTGGGGTAGGTGGTTGTTCTACAAGTCTATGTTATGACTTTGGACCCAGGGGGGTCTCAGACACCAAAGACTATGTATTCTGGCCTGGAGTGGCAACCCATGGTTGCAGGCTACACAGTGATGTAGCGCCGGTATGTTTTCGTAGTTTAGATATTTTCATGGTTTTACTGCCCTCAGACATGATATTGTCGGTTGTGCGCACCCCCTCAAAGTTACATCAGATGTTATTTATATATGATTCTGATTCTTCTATGATCTCTCTACTTTAGTTTTAATGAGAATGCCACACTTTGATTGATTTATCAAATAACTCAAATGTAAGATTATGCTTGTGCTAATCAATTTATGCCTTATTTATCTATTTTTGTCCTATGGATTTACTGTTACACAAAAGAATTAAAATAACTTTATTTTTATTTCTACTTTGGCTTTTCATTGACAGAACAAACCTTGAAAAACTGAATTTATGTATACTCTGTGTACAAACCCGCTCTGTTTCTCTTAGATTTAAACTGTATGCCATTCACTGGGAGCATCTGTTCTCACTCTTCTTTATTTTGCAAACCCTACTAGACATACTTGCACTGATGTTTGAGTTCACGCTACACTAGTTGGAGGCTGAGCCAATAGAACTCTTTTGATGCTCAATTGTAGTAGAACTTGGTGTTGTACATGTACCAGATAATTCATTAGAGAGAGTGGCTTGTATTTGATTTTATAAACTTATAGTTCTCGTGGTTATGGTTTAGTTGATGTGTAAACTGTTTTCCTTATTGCCTTGTGGATAAATGAGCCCAGCTGGAATGCAAACTATACTACTATCAATTTATAACATGGTTATTTATATCTAGTTGCATATATAATGCACATAACTATTAACAGGTACCACAGATTTATTTACAAGGATGATAGTTAGGGGTTACAACAGCCGTCATGCTGTCAAATTTTCCTCTCGACAACAAATGGTTGTTACCCTGCTGTCCCACCTGCTCAAACAAAGGAGGGGCATGACAATGTATGTCTGTGTACCTGTAGTTTGCACAATATATGATTCTAAGGAAAGCTAGGACTATTAATTTGCATAACTCTTCCAAACTACATAACCTGCAGTTGGTGTATCTATGCACATTTTAATATGCACCGCATATCTATTAATTAATTTACACACTAGTCCATCTAATTAAATAATGTACAACTATTTACCTCTCTAAATGCACAACCTCTTCATTCAACCCCAAATTTAAAATCATATGATGTACATGAAAATTGCGGGGCCTAGCCACACCTCTACTATTATGTCGTGATCCTAATGATGCAAATAGAGTCTCCTAGTGGTATCTACCAGAATCCACAAGGTGGGGAAAAAATAATGAGACAGAGTCCCAATGAATGGCACATCAACTAAATTCAGTGGAAACAAATAGAATTTTCTACTAGGAGCATAATTGGGCATAGTTCGTGAAATATATGAGAAGTAGAAATATTGAAATCATAAGCATAAAAGGTACTTAAGTGTCTAATATTTTCAATTTGGAGAATCCATGTAAAATAGTAAACATAAACTCTGAAATATATCATAACATAATTCTTTTAACACAATCATTAGCTAAATGATAGGCATGAATACTCTGGCCTGATGTGCACATAACAGGGTAATGTCTTAGGGCAGTATGCAGAGGACCTAAAATCTTGGGACACGGTTTGGCTCTCGTCAGGGCAGATCATGTCAAACATGTCGGGCACTACATGCCATGTAGTTGACACCATGGGTCGGCACTCCAAGGCTAACTAACATGATTTTGGCATCTAGGCCCCACTGGGCGTAAATCATATAATGTCTCTATATGTAAAACTGACACCTACCCCAGATGGCTGCCCGACATCTCATAATAAAATCATAGCAAGCATTATAAAAATATCTTAAAGAATGTACACATGAAATTAGAAAATAACTATCTGTTTCTTAGGTCTGTATATACAAGATACACATATTGGAAGCATTTCATCTCAGTGTTTAGGAACACATTTTTTAAAACTACTAAATTTAGAGAGAGTGGCACTCACAGTGTATGGGAAATCTATGGCTGACTGCTCAAGATCTATCTCAAGTCTGCTCTCCTCTCTTATAGGTGGAACATATGCAAATATGCAAATGTAAGTGAAATGCTATGAATGCATGATGCAAACACATGCCATATGTTTCAGCTCCATTAAATGCCTTTTTTTTTAAGAGACCCAGAAGTGATCCCTTATGTCTATTAAGTAGTTAGAAAATTTTAGCATTTATAGATGGGACTTAGTTTTGAATTTGATTTTATTTTTAGTCTTGATTTCCTTCTAGCTTTGCATCTACTTTTGGTCCCTCTTTGGCCTTCAATCCAACTTTTTTTCAACTATAATATAGTTGCAACCCAATAAGGCTCTCCAAGCACCCGGGTAAGAACACCCAAACATCTCTTGCTACCTCCTTAAAAGATGGTTTCTTGAATACCATTACCAAATTTATTTATAAGTTATCTCTATTATTTATTACATAAAAATATTTACACCACAGTCAAATTCTCACGAAACAATACGAGGGTACTTAAATAATATCAAAATACTCAAATTATGTGCCATGTCAAATTTGTTCTAATAGAGATACATCACTATTAGTTCCAATTTTTAACTGATCCCCACCAACCATTTAATGCTTACAGCCACTTAAATAATACAAAAGTCAAGCTTTATTTGATGAATACCTGCAAATGAGGTTTTTACTTTTTCTCCCATAACTAGCCTTGGTCAACAAAGTCAACTTACATTTTATTAATTCCATTCAATCCTTCCAAATAGCAAAACCCAAACTTGAAGAAAAGTAGTTCGGCTACAAGAAGAACAAAATTTCTAACCCAAATATTGTAGTTTATCATTTCCAATATAAATATTCATTCAAAAGGTTTAACCCTCTTATCAATTGGTTACATGACTTTTTTTTTTTTTTTAAGCTTAGCTTAAGGGGATTACTTAAAACAGGATGTGTGGTTAGTGATGGATACCCACTGAATTTATATGTTATTTTAGTAAGTCTCATAAAGTGGGGACTTATATTTAACTAAGAAGTTCAACCCGGCCGTCTATAAAAGTAATACAACCAATTGCTTGATCCCTCACATGTGTGCACAGTCAAAAGGGTTTGATCCATTTAATTCACTTACTCCAATCCATCTCACACCTATACAAGACAACCAATCAAGGAGAATGCTCTAAAGTATAAATCTCAAGGTTAATAAAATATTGGAGCTTCAATCATGAGGGAAAGAAAACTTCCAAGTGTAAGGGTCAACAACCACTTGTACGGACAACAGGGTCTAACAAGCGCCTATTAGGATTGGGTAGTAGAAATAGAATGGAAGCTTAGTTAAAACCAATGTTTTGAAAACTGAACCAGACCAGCCAGTTCAACAAGTTAATGGGGAACCGGTAGGTCTTTCAAGCCTGTTGATAGAAAAAAAACCATGTGAAGATTGAACGGGTGAGAATCGAACAAGACCAGCCAAAAACCAGAAAAATCGGTTGGATCGGTTTTTTTACTAGAAAATATAAATACCAAACTACCAGCAGGTAAAGCAAATGAAAACCTAGCCATTCTTTACTCGGTTTTCTCTTTTGCGCCTCCTTCACATGCTCTTCTGCTACCAGAAAAATGCCATTTTGTGACCGCATGATCGGTCACTAATTTCATAAGGCAAGCGGTCACTGAATAAATCAGTGACCACATTTGTGACCACTACAAGCGGTCAGAAAAAACCTTGTCGCTAATCGTTTTGTGACGAAGGCGGTCACTAATCAGTGACCGAATAAAATCGGTCACTGATCAGTGACCACAAAATCGGTCACTAATAAGGTTACTAATTAGTGACCGCCATTACTTCGGTCACTAAATAGTGCTGCAGTTTTTCATCATTAATCAGTGACCAAAAAACATGCGGTCACTAATTAGTGACCGATATAGAGATCATTGATTAGTCACCGATTGCACGATCACTGATTATTTTAGTGACCCTTCTTATAACAAAATTAGATACACATTTAGTGATCGGGAATACGGTAAGTAATCAGTGACTGCAAATTCTCCATTACTAGTCAGTTACTATTTAGTGACCCCATTAAACCTTATATCCTAACTGCGTGCTGGGTCACAATTGGGTCACTATTTTTGTGACCTCCTTGTGAACCATTGTAGGGGTCACTGATGCTGTAATTGCTGTAATGCATATATATCATTTCAATTTCCATAATGCATTTATAAAAAATTCCTGTATGCATTTGTATCATTTCAATTGTTATTCACCAATAGCATACATGAAAGTAATGAAACATCATCGTACAATTAGTTTGAAATACAAAATCTTTAATAATACAATTTGATAACTATTTTGGAAATAAAAAAATGAAATAAGAATGTAAAGTATTAAAACATAACAATGTTAAACTGTAACTTCACTGCTTATTGCCTTCTCTAGTGCTCTGATTTTGGGTTGATGATCCACCTTGCATTGTATTGAACTTTTCT
>CAJVSB020000182.1:0-75191 GCA_911865555.2 Thlaspi arvense
CGAAACTCAGTGAGTACAGATGTTACCTAGTCTATGCATGTTGCGATATGTATCACACTACAAGTCCCAAAACCACACACACACACACACACACATATATATACACAATGAGCAATACCAGCATCAAAACATACGTATTGTGGGAGTACAATGATCACTGAGACTCCAACCTCGATCTAAGGAATCCTTCGTCTCACGATTAGGCCTAACACAGTCACATAACATGCTCTCGGTCAAGAAGTATCCTCCATCTCATGACCGGAGCCTCAAGCCCACCAAGGCAACCATACCATGCTTTTCAGAGCATCACGCCCACCAAGGGCACCACTAACATGCTCCTAGTTGAGAGGCATCCCCTATCTCACTACCAGAGCAAAATAGTCTTAGTGTATCATCGATTCCCCACATATCTAATCAAACAGATAGACAAACATATAAAGTCCACATTTCTCAAAGCGGTATCACATAGCAACATGTATAAATCCAAATCATATGCATGTACCATAGATCAAGATCAGCGTTCACTATACAACAATAAAACACATAACACATATCCCGAGGTTCATGTAACCAAATACAGTTTGCAAAATCTATGCAATCATCATGCTAGGAAAACAGGTATAAAAACACATGCATAGGGAGGGGGTATCGTCACTCACTATATAGGCCGAGTAAAAAAGGGAAGTCTCAAGTCACCTCACCGGACTCAATGGTTCGGGTGTGCCTCTACCAGTGTATCTACAATCAAACCATAGAAAACTATCACCATTGCCAAAACTAGCACCAGAAACGGGCTTAGTAGCCCAAAATCGAACACAAATCCCATCCCCGCACTCTGACACGCATCCCAAGGCACACTACCCAATACCGAGACCCACACAACTCACTAATACTCAATAATTCTACCCAACAACTTTCAAAATAATGAACTAGCCTCCACAATCCTCAATCTATAGTGAATTGACCTTCGAAACTCTTGAACTAGCCTAACCCAGCCTAAAACTACCTTAAACTCAACTAGATCGGTTACAAAACCCTCAAAATCTGATTTAAGAGGCCTCAAAACCCTAGGAACCGGCTTGAAACGGCCAAAAAGGCCCTAACCAACCGTGAACAGGGCCAAGGACCCTAATCCTAAGCATTGACACACTAAACTGTGCTTGGTTCATCTTGAATCAGCCACCCAAAAATTACCAAATTACATGGTTAGCTAGGTTTTATCATGTTGAACCAGGAACCAATTCAACCTCCCCAAGAACTAGCCCAAAACCCGGTGAACTGACCGCCCAAAGGTGCTACACTAAACCGGCGGTTCACCCTGAACTAGCCACCCAAAATTTTTGAAAACCACTTGGTTTGTTATCCCTCATCCCCTAAACTAGGTACTGGTTCACTCACCCAGAGAGCCGGTCTAAAAAGCCCTAAACTAGTCAGTCAACGCTTCGGTCAACACTGTCCGGTTCATACTCCCCAGACAGCCTAAACCCTCTTTTTTTTTTCCACTAGTCCGAGTTGACCCAGCGAGTCAACTCAACCCAACCATCGTCTAGGCTGGCCTACGGCTCAGGGCCGTGAGCTTGCAATGCCTTGGGCTGAGTCTAGGCCCAACAGCCTAGACCGACCCTGTACAAGACTCAGACCCATCCAGGTCCCTTCTTCTTCACCTAACAGGACAAAATCTGACCTGAATCCCATGTAACCCCCGAAACCCAAAAATCCCAAAATAAATGGGAAATTCGAGCTTACCAAGCCAAATTGAGCCCCTTAAGTTGGACTTCCGAGGCTCCTAGACCGGTTACCAAGCTTTAATCGGAGAGATTTTGTCTAAAACTCCAAATTTTCCAAAACTTTTTGCCTTTGGTGTCGTGACCTTCACCAGCTCCACTCTTCACTTTTTGCACCCAAACACTCAAAATGCTCGCTCCTTCCAACTGGTCCCTCATCCACACACAAATACCCAAAATTTTGTTAGCTATCTTGCTCCCATTGGAGCAAATTTGGCCTCGAGGACCTTCGGCTGGATTCCAGCCGAAAATCCTCCCCTTGTTACGATCTGGCCCCCTAAATTTTTCTTTCTTGCAATTAGCCCCCTCCTAAATTTTAAATTGGTCCCCGAACTTAGTGCATCTTACAACCAAGTCCTTCCTTTTTCAATTCTCACCCCATAGCCCCTAAATTTCTGAGATTGCCCCCAAATCTTTTTCAAACTTCGCGAAAACACCCCAAAACCTTTAATTTGTTCACTAACACCCCTAGACCTATTAAATTTGCACATTTGCACAAATAAAAATGAAAATTAGGGCCATTACAAAGGGCTAATATTTTATTCTTTTCTAATTGGGCAAACAATTGATTCTTGTATAGCTCCCTTGGCTGTTTTCTATGCATTGATGCATGTTTTGTTTTATTTTATTCATTTTATTTAGTTTTTATCTAATGATATAAATTTGATAGTCTAAATCATAGCTGTTTATTTGTATTTCTTTAAACTTTTATGTAGTTATATTTATTGTTAATATTACGGTGTTCACTTTACTTCTAAATTTTTATAAATTTATATTCATAATGTAAGATAATATAATGGGAATATATATGTGAAAAGAATTGATATAAATGAAAAGGGGGGCTTGGGAAAACTTTAACACATTTGGGAATGCAAGATTATTTAGATGAGAGTTATAGAATAACCTCATGAGAGCTGGGAAGTATTATTAGTGTTGGCTTAAGAGTCTTAATCCTTGAAATTGTGGAGTAACATGGAAGTTATGAAATTAGGTTCCTTGGAAGGTGTGCCTTTTGATATTGAGGATCACAAGGTGGTACAATCCTTGGATACATAACTTGCAAATAGTATTATGAGTAATAATATGTGATTCCATTTACTTTTCAATATTATTAGCTGTTCTATGCTTATTATACAGTGTTATTCACACATTAATACTCTTATGAATGTGAGAATGTATATCCTGGAACCACGTGAACTTGTTAAACCTTTGGAATTCCAAAACATGGTTATTTTAGGGTATTGTAGGGATGGTGGTAAGTGAGAATGGTGGTAAGTGGGAATGGTAGTAAGTAGGGACAGTGGTTGCATTCTCACCTATGATTTTTACCCGTGATTCCCACCTGGGATTCTTGCTATGATACCCTGTTATATTCTTCATCTGTTTTATGTGTATGCATGACTTTGACATGATTTTGTGGCATTAGTGGTTTTTTTTCCTTTGATGACGAGCCACCTTTGAGGTATATGCCATCTACATTGTTAATGCGTTGTAATTACATTGCCTTATATATTTTTGAACAAGACGTCTTTATGCAAGTAAACAAATATTTACTGTATGCTTTCTTAAACTTGGAATTTGCATATTATTATTCACTGAGATGAATCTCATCCTTTTATTTTTTCCCCCCTTAAATCCTCATGTTGATTTTGAAGCTAGCCCTCCCTTTGGAGTCAGGGTATATTTTGGTGAGTCCCACACATTTGTGCTTGTGTGTGGGCTATTCTTTTGAAACTTTTGTTTGGGCTTATGTCATACACATATATTGGATAGTAACATATCTAGATTGCTCCAAATTGCCACAGATAGGAACTTTGTACTTTTTTTGGATTATGTGAATCTTGTATTGAATTGGAGCTCATGTATGTAGTCTAGCTTATTATTAAGAAATTTAGAATTAGCTTGCTTGCTTGTTATCAAGTAGATGAAAAATATGGTCTTTTACTTTGCTTATCTGTTTATGAACTGCTTGGTGTCCTACTGCAAAGATTAGGAATGTTTGTGTGTAACATGTGAGATTTTGGCAGATGTTTTATTTTTAGGGGAGACTCTACTAGAATTTCTCAAAATTTCCATACTTAACAGTTTTCCCCTATCTATTTTCAAGGCTAGTTGAGGATGGGTTGACCATCCTTAGCATCAGTCGTGGCTCCCATGTTGGGGTCGTGACATACAAATTGGATTAGGCCTTCTTAGACCCGCTATTCCTACTGCTCTTGAGCCTAGCAAATTGATTCTTGACCCAACATTCTCATCATAGCCCAATGGCCCTTAGCCTACTCACAATAACCCAAACCACTCCAAAACCAATTTTAATCTAGGCTAGCCCAATCTCACCAACCCCGGTCCAAAGACCTATTGGGTTGGACTAGTTCAATCTCAAAAGGCTAACATTCTCTCCCCACTTAAAATCTCCGATGCCCTCGTCGCACTAGGAGTATCACCTCGATCGCTCTTGCCCCATCATAGTCATCCCGTCCCCAATTCATAAGACTCCATCTACTTTTAAGACCACTTTCCTAAATCCCTTCCCTTAGCACAACGCTTGCCAAAGGGATTTAGCTCATTTCCTTGGAACTCAAAATGAGTGGTCCTTTGTGATCACAAAGCACACCACTATATCTCCAACAAAAATTTGTTCCTCACCTTTGTCACCGACAGCTTTTCAACCCTCCTTTGCTCATACACCTTAGGCATAAAGATAAGGCTCTCTCATCTGATGAAGAACTCTTCTAATTGAGGCCACTCTATCACCATGGTTGCCACCAAGAACTCATTCTCCAAAATCATATCATAATCCTCAAAGGTGACAGCTATCAACTCGCACTACCTATGCCAATTTCCAGCCCATACTTTTGCATTGGTTATACCTTTGGGTTGGGTTGATTTAATCAACTCCTTGTTAGTAATGAAGTTGTGCAGCCCACCCGTATCGTTCATAGCCAACACTTCCTTGCTATTCATCGAGGCCTCCACATACATCAGGCCCCTCAAAGTGTGTGTCCCTTCACATTGGATCATACTCAGCAACTGTAAAGGATTCACCCTAGTCACACCTCCATTTTTGGCTTCACTGTCCAGTTCTGTCACTATTATCAAGATTTTGCTCTATTTCGGACAATCTCGCATGCAATAGTCACCATTACGGACATAACACCCTCGATTTCTCGGACTACCCTTTCACATTAGAGAACTGTATGTCTCTCTTCTACTTGTTCTTCATCCCAAACTTCTCCTTGCTCAATGCCAAACTCTCATTACTTTGTACGATCTCCCCGACCTCCTTAAAATCCATGAGATGATCGGCAGCGATAATCGTAGTTTGAAGGTCCTTGGCGCCCAAACGCCTTAACTCCACTTGAGCTCAACGTCGAAGTCTATCTAGAAAATAGAAGCGTTTATCCTTCTTAGACATATTTTGGATGTCGGGTATGATGGAACTTAACTCCTTCACGTATTTGCGCACTGAACTTTGTGATTTAACTTTTGCAATGACTTCATTACCAACTAGCTAGTGTTGTAGGGGAAGAATTGCTTCTTCAGCTCCTTTAACTCATCCCATGTACTTATCTTTGGTCTGTTGCTACCAAGGTTATCAAAAACGAGTTTTTACTCAAAAGCGTTTGGACTTTGTAAAAGCGAAAACGTAAAAGCGAAGATCTTACTTACTACACACACACACACATATCATATATATATATATATATATAAAGGAATAATTAACACTAGTGTAAGTGTAAAACACTTACACCAAATCTTATACAGTTCATTTGGTCAAAATCATTGGATGAGATTAATTACAACTGTCTTCCACTATATTAATTTACACTTATTTTTCTTTTTCAAAATCTTAATTAATCTCATCCATTAATTTTGACCAAATCAACTATGTAAATTTGGTATAAGTGTTTTATACTTATATGGATGTCAATTAATCTCTTCTTATATATATATATATAATTAATATAACATAAATAATAATAATTCAAACTAAAATAACCAAATCATAAATATTAAATATAAAGTTAACATAAATACAATACCAATAAGAAACAATAGGGAATTAAACTAAAACAATTAAGTCACTTATATGACATAGAAACTAGAATAGTGCATTGAATGAAAGCGGTTAGTAAATTGAAAAATTATGAATTTAAAATTAAAAGAGTGAAAGCAGGTAGTAAAAGCGTGATTTTATAGTTTTTACCGCTTTAAGGCGAGTTTTTACAAGATTTTATTGAAAAAGGATTTTACGTGTAATCGGAAGCGTTGGGTATGGGTAAAAGCGTAAGATTTTACGCTTTAAGACGTGCTTTTGATAACCATGGTTGCTGCCTTGTCCTACATCATCTTTGATCTCAACCATAACCTCACATCACTTGTCAAGTACATGGTGGTGATGGATTGGGCCTACTTAGGTCCATTCTTCCTACTGCTCCCAAGCCTAGCCGACTGATTCCTGGCTCAACATGCTCATCAAAGTCCAATAGCCCTCAGTGCACTCATAGCAACCCAACCCACTCCAAATCCAATTTTAACCCAGCCTAACCTAATCTCACCAAACTAGTCCAAAGGCCTATTGGGTTGGGTTGATTTAATCTCAGGGGGCTAACAATATTCATGAAAAAAAATTATCCTACTCAATAGTAATTTAGACTTTTCTTTGTTGTTCGGCTCAATTTTAACCATGTAATAATAAAATAGTGGATAAAAAATTAAATTACATATTTACCCATCTACGGGAGTTCTTCTTTGCACCAAAGCTTGATGCCGCCATTGCTGGGCTCTAAAAGGGTCCAAATGGGTAGCGATGATGATGGGATTGATTTGGCTTTGATGTCAAGTAGAGGTCAAAGATTGGTCTTCAATTCTAGGAAGGGAGAGATGATTGTAATGAGGAGAACTAGACTAGACAATTTTTTTGCCTGATGGAGCAAATGAACTAGATTTGCAATTTTATTAACGAAGTAGATGAACCAAATCAATGATATTTTGAGAAAGGGATGAAGGACAGGTTTTTGATTCCAAGAAGGGCAAGGCAATTGCAAAGAGAGAACCAAACCAAACAATCCTTTTGCTCGACAAACTAGACCAACCGTATATGGGATTCTGGAAAGGGGATAAAGGATTGATCTTTGATTCTAAGAAGGGAAGGATGATTGCGGAGAGAGAACAAGACCAGACAATCCTTCTAGTCGATGAACCAAATGAACCAGGTCTACAATTTTAGGAAAGAGACGAAAGACTAGTCTTTTCAGGAAGGGAGAGGTAATTGCATAGAGAGAGAACCAGACCAATTGACAACTAATAGACAATGACAATCGATGATAAAGAACTAGGTAGCAATAGTAATGAAGGGCAATGATCTGGATAGTGAGGAAGAAGACTACCTTGGTGAAAGAAGAGAAGAAAGGGAAGGGCAATTTTATCTGATTATTTTCTTATCTTGCCTGATAAATTTTATCAGTCCAAACATTTGGGATACAGCTATCCCAATTCAGCTAATAATGCCGAACAAGGGAGGATGCTCAAATTTCTTATCTGGGTTTTTATTAATAGCACCGAACATGTGAGATAAGATGGTAAAACAGGATAAGTTCATCTTATCCTGCCTTATTACCTCATTTGAATATAGCCTATGTTGTTAACATGTTACATTTAAATCAAAAGTAAACAAATTCAAATTCAATTACTCAGTTATATATCTGAATCTAATTCAAAATTCTATAAAGTCTGTATTTGTTAATTTATATCCATTTCTAATAGATAATTTAAAATTTGATGAGTAAACTCATTCTAATAAAAAAATACTACTATTTTATACCTAAATCCCTTAATCTTATTCTATCAATTATTTCGATTCTTAATTTTATTAATTTTTCAATTTAGTTTATATAATTTTAAATTTATTATATTATATATTATAAAAATATTAAATTACTAAAGAATTTATTAAAATTCAAATTCAAATTTTTAGTAAATAAAAAATATGTAACTTTACATTCAATTAATTTATTTTAAATTAAATATATTTATTATCAAATCTCATTTATCAAATACTTTAATTAAATTTAAATTTTAAAATTTAAATCAAATTCACGTCATATTCAAATTATAACTACCCAAGTTTACAGTGTCCTCGAGGATCAAACAAGTCTTGTGTGTAGTTTCTTTGGATGCATAGAATGTGTTAGTTTCTAGACATTTGTTATGTGCATGATACAACAGAGAATAAGGGTTGTTTGGCGTTTTTATTTTCTTGGTCGTTTAACATGTCTCTCTCCCTCATCATGACACGATTATAACTTTTTTCTCAAACTTTTAAGTTGTTTTTCCGTAAAGAGAAGTTTCATAGGGCTTGAAGATAAAAAAAAATTCTATATTTGAGCATTCTTTGTCTTAAAGTAACTGCAGGAAGCCAGGAATCATCTTGTTTAAAATTTCATACTCCTCTAAGTAAGTCCTTTAAAGTGAAAATGATGTTGTGCCAAATAAAATAAAATAGTAACAATTGAAATATAAAAATTTATAATACAGAAATTAAAATAAAAATTTTAAATAGAGAAATATGAATCATTGGCTGGTATGAAAGTCACGTCACTATCTTAAAAAAGTAATTATCTCCTTTTCGTGCAAATACCAGCAACTAATCACAATTTTAAGATAAAATTCAATAGTCACATTGCCATCTCTTAGTATGAGTATGATCGTACAAAGACTAGGAATATGATCTTATCGATTACTCAAAACAATACAAAGTACATAATAGAAAAAAGAAGAGAGTATAAGAATGATTGTGTGTTATTTTTTGTGTAGACCCTAGAACTTCTATTTATAGTGTTAAGATGAATGCATAACATTTAAATAATTAAAATCATATAATGATCAATAACAAGATATTACAAAATTAAAATTTAAGTGTTACACAATATAAATTTGAATGTTACAAAATTTATTTGGGAGATCACAAATTATTTTGATGTTTAAAATCTTCAAAATCCAACAAATGAAACAGCTAAAAGTCAAAACATGATTTTAAAATTTGGTTCTTCTTCCTTAATGAATTTGCGGATTACAGGTTTAAGGGTTAGATGAACAAGGAGTTGCCGACTCCTTTAAATATACACTTTGCTTGCGGCCAATTATGCAATGATATGACAGTAAATATCCACTAGTACATAAAGGATAAGGAAGAAGATACAAAGAGTAACCAACAGGCATGGAGCCGTCGGGCAAAGCTACTGTTTCCGGCACCGCGGGATGTCTTGATAGCCCACGTCACCTCACTTTCCAGCTATCTCGATTTCAAATTAATTGTCCAGCAATTAGCCTTCTAGAATCCTAATTACACAGGGATTATTTGGAGTTGCTTTCCATCTCGTTGTTTCACCTCAGTCTTCTTCTTCTTCTCTGTTTCTGTTTTTGTTTTTTAGCTCTGTTCTGTCTTGTGCTTTGCTTCCGCTGCATTTTCAGTGAGAGACGAGAGGTGAGGGAGGGAGGGAGTGAGAGTAAGAGGGTCTCGGGTGAAGTCTGAGTTGAGGCGTGGGAGAGCCTCAGCTGCCGCACGCCTGCTGTCGGACTGTCAAGTTGTGGCTTTAGTCCGGCTGGAGCTGCAGCGCTTGGGCTTGGGTGCTGCAACGTCGGACTGACAGCCCGAAGGGGCACACTCCCCCCTCATCAGTCATCCCACCACGTCTCTTGATAAAATAGAAATTTTAAATTACTTGTCTCTTCTAAACTTGTAAATGGTAGGATTTAGATTAAATAGGTTAATTTTAAATTTAAATTTGATTAATTATTTTTATGTTTAAATAGATATTTATTAAATTATATCTTAATTTAATGGATAATACAAAATTTGATTAAAAAAAATTTAATTCAACAAAATAATAATAATTTTTTAAATTTAAATCTTCAAATTCTATTTCATTAATCATATTGATTCTTAAATTTTTTTAATTTTCTCAATTAAATATCTACAACTTTAAATTTATTAATATTATATACATAAGATTATTAATTTAATAAAACTATTATTAAAATTCAGATTCAAAAAATTTAACGAATCAAATTATTTAATTTTATATTCAATCAACTTATTTTAAATTACAAATATATCAAATATTTCAATCAAATTTAAATTCTAAATTTAAAATCAAATTCATAATAAATTAAAATTATAATTCAACTTATTAGCAGCCTAAATCTGTGCTACCCCTTCCCATTTGCACGCCAAAGCACTAAATCCATAAATATTGACTTGAATAGGCAATTTCTTTTACTCGGCTCATGCTGATGAAAGCAACGAAATTCATCGGTGAAAAAGAACCAGCTGAGGGTTCCGAGCCAGTTGCGTCGGTCGGGATTTGGATCGCCCTTGAAAAATTCAATGGCTTAAAATGTGGTCAAGACTAGCTCTTCCGAGCGGAGTAGTTCAACGCATTAATGGCGTGTAATAAGTGGTTTAGACTCCTTTTCTAAAATAAAATCACATCCGTTTAAAATGTGATCTTTGAAAACAATCATTTAATTAAGGACGAGATTTTAAAATGCCATTTTTGAAAATAACCATTTAATTAGGGACAAGGCTTCAATCACTTTTGTATAATTTGGTAAGTAGAAATTAACTATTTTTTAGATTCATAATTTTAAAATATATAAATTTTTTATCGTATTTAAATATAATTTATCTTATATTGATACTCAATTTTTTCACATAAATTTATTAAAATTTACTTCTAAAAGTACGGCTAAACAACTCATTACAATTGATCCAACCACACCCTTGACCCTCCTTAGAGTCCGCCATTGCCTTATGATACCATAATTAATTTTCATCTCAATTATAGCATTATAGCCTTTTCATTGGAGCTATGACAACATCAAATGGCAACATTAGCTAAAGTTCACATGACTTTTTATGCTAGGTGTGAGATCACACCTCATATAAATAGATAAATCCCACTTTTCTAACATGTGAATCTCACATCTTTGTGCGAGTGATGAGGGTACTATTTCTACAATGAGCATCAAGCTCATGTACATAGAATCTAGTTAATTTACTTGGGACAAATTAGTAATTAACTACAAGTGCTTGCAAAAACAAATTCCAAGTTGAATTATCATGTTTGAAATATGCCTTGACCTGTTGTCCTACTTTGCCCTTCTTACATAGTTCGGCTTTGTGAACTGTAGGCCTGCATAGGCCTTTTTTCTTCTTTTGTACTGCAAGAACAAGAACAAGTATATTACAAAAAATTTTGTTGCTTACATAAAAAAAATTAAAATAAAATAACAACAACAAAAAGCATTTTATATTTACAAATATATTTCAATATATATTCACAAATATATATTGAAATTTACATTCTTTTATAAGTATGGCTAAACAACTCATTACAACTGATCCACCTCATCCTTGACCCTCTCTTATAGTCCATCATTGCCTTATGATACCATAACTAATTTTCATCTCATTTCAACATTATAACCTTTTTATTGCGGCTATGACAACATCAAGTGCATGGCAGCATTAGCTAAAGTTCACTGGGTTTTTATGTTAGGTGAGAGGTCACACTGCATATAAATAGATAAATCCCACTTTTCTAATACGTGAGTCTCACATCCTTGGGAAAATGACGAATGTATTATTTCTATGATAAGCATCAGGCTCACGTATAGAATCTAGTTAATTTACTTGGGACAAATTAGTAATTAACACAAGTGCTTGCAAAAACAAATTCCAATGCAAGGTTGGGTTGGTGGCCCACTGACAACCAATCTATGACTAGCTTCCCCCCTTTTTTTGGTTCCGTTGTTGCTTGGAATTTTGGCTAATTCATGTCCAAAGCACCTAGGTGAAGAATGTCGTCCTATTACATGTGCTGCTGTTCACTTAATGACATGGATGTTTCATATTTGGTTTCCATACTATATATATATATATATATATACATACATGTATATATAACTGTTCACAGTGACGATTCCTACAGAACACAACTAAAACCCATTTGTTGGGGCAGATAACTAATTATAAAATGAACAAATACTAAATATTTAAATGAGTGATGATTATTTTAAATAATAATAACTAAAATTAAAAAATTTCAAAAATTATTTTATTTATTTTTAAATTTATCATTTAATTTGTAGCTAAATACGTTATCTATTATTTGTGTTATGTTGACATATTTACAAATCCCATCCTCTGAAATGTTTCTGCTGACTTTTGTTTTCAAATTCAAGTTGTATCATCATGCTCGAAATGTGCCTTTACCTTTTGTCCTACCTTGCCCTTCTTACAGAGTTTGGCTTTGTGAACAGTTGACCTGCATAGGCCTCTTTTCTTCTTTTGTACTGCGAGAATAAGAACATGTATATTACAAAAAATTTTGTTGCTTACAATTTTAAAAAATAAAAAAACAACAACAACAAGCATTTTCACCGCCATAACCTCTCTTTCCTCCCTGCTTTACCATAATAAATTATCATTCCATAATTACCCCTTTGCATTTTCTCCATTTTTGTACCCATATTTAAGGATTTGTCATCTTTAATGATGATCTAGTTTTTACTACATTGCCAAATCAGTTGCTTATACCTTTTCCATAAAACTTTATTTTGGAATATTAATATATATTTCATTGAACTCATGCCATGCACAGGGGGGAAAATGAAAATGATAGTACAAAAATAGATAGATAACAACTTTATTGAGTTGAATGAAAATAACATGAAATAGGAAGATTATAAGTATTAAAATAAAATACTATAAAATAATATTGAAATTAATTGTCACGAACCGGAAAATGGAGCTGTGACTGGCGCAAGGGTTAGAACAAATTCCAACCCCACAAGCCCTACTTACAACTGAACATATATATATCTGAACTAGAATCTTATATATAATCAGAAATAAAGGCATATCTAATCTTAACCAAACTGTCAATATAGCCTCATAAACATGTCTAAAACCAAATGGAACTATTTATAAAATCTAGAAATACAAATCTGACAAAACTAAAATAACTAACTTTTCCAACTAATAATAGAGGCAACGGAAATAAAAGACTCCTCTTAATCAGCAAAATCTCACTAAGTACCAAACTTTGAATCTGGAAAAAAATAAGGAGTGAGTCGAAAGACCAAGTGAATATGTCACGCCCCAACCCGGGAGCGTGACCGGCACTGGGGTTAGCTTGCCAACCCCAATCAGCCTACGACCAAGTCAAAGTAGAAAGCATTGTAGTAGTAAAAGTATCAAAATGCAGGTGTATATATACGTCAAAAGTATCTGAGGAATACAAGGAGTTACTAAAGTACAAATAATAGAAATGATACAAAAATGCCCGTACATCACAGTAAAGCAGCGGAGAACAAAATCGATCCAGAAGTTACTACTGCGATCGAAACAGCAATCTGAAAGGGGGAGGAACGGAATGAGTACAAAACTCAGTGAATAACAGTAAAATCTAGACAAGATGAGACATGGATCACAGTTTACAAAATCCACATATGTTTGTATAACATATACAGGTACATATATATATGCATGACATTCACACACCAGAATCAGAAATAGAATGTCAAACACTTATCGGAGTATCGGATCTCATCAGAAATCATATCATACCGGGATCCCGTATCAGAATTAGAGCCAGAAATCACAGATGGCACAGAGTGCCGGAACACCCCCGTGTTCCTCAAAAATCAGATCACAACAACTCTCGACACGTAACCTTTTAAATCACATGCATAACTGAGGCACACAAATGTATGAATACAGAAATGTTTCAAAATTCATCATAATTTAAAACATATAGATACATGTCCCAAATTCGAGTATTAGAAATCAGAAATCAAGTCCAGGAATCAGAATCCAAGAATTTGTCAAAAAATCGAAATACGGATGCCTGTATAGAAAATACTATCACTCACCTGGCACGCTAAACGAGGTACCAAAACTCATGTCGACGGTTCACTGCTCGAAGTGCGTCTCCTCCGGAGTATCTACAATCATCAAATCGAAAGTCAGAATCGAAATCGGGTCTCATTCTAAAAAGAATCAACCTCTAAGTGGGCCGGGATCTCCCCGTCACCGGCCCAAACACGCACCCTGAGACCCCTAAATCTCATACCCGAACCACTCTAAGCTTGAACTACTAAAACTTGAATTAAATGCAGCCAAAACTCCACCAAATCGGGCTGAACCGAGCCCATTTCCCGTAAACCGAGCCGAATCGAGCTCAAATCCACAAAACCGGGGTGAACCGGGTTTTCCCTCTCTTAACCCATGATGAACCGGCCTTTAACTACCAAGACCCAGACTAAACCGGTCAAAAACCTCAGAAAAAACCACTGAACCGGAGCTTCCCAAGCTCGATTCCGATGTCCTCGAGCTGCCTAAGGATGATTAATCGGAGCCAAATCAACCGAAATCTGAATTTTCCTCTACCGAAGCCCGGCGATCCCACGGCCCTTCCAGCTCGACTTCCTCCCATTTTTCTCAAAATTTATTGATTTCCTTGCATCCCCGATTCGTTTTGCCTTAAAGAAAAGGTCACAAAGTGGCTTTTGTGTTGTTTCAAGCTCATTGGAGCAAACGGGTATTCTGGGTTGTTCGGCCAGCTTCGGCTAGATTTTTCTCCCTTTTTTTTTAAACCGGGTTATTGCATTCTCCCCCCTTATAGAAATTCGTCCCCGAATTTAATACTACTACGTACCTTGCCCATCGAATAGATGGGGGTATCTCCGGCGCATAATCTCCTCAGATTCCCAGATGGCCTCTTCTGATGTTTGACTTTTCCAAAGTACTTTGACGAAGGGAATTTCCTTTGATCGAAGCTGTTTCACCTGACGATCTAATATCGCAACTGGCTCCTCCTCGTAAGACAGAGTTCGGTCTAGTTGAACATCTTGCGTGGCAATCACATGCGATGGATCGAGCAGATATCTCCTCAGCATAGAAACATGAAAATAGGGTGTACCATCGATAACTCTGGAGGAAGAGCCAAATGGTATGCAACAGCTCCCACTCGATCTAATACCTCGTACGGGCCGATATACCGGGGACTAAGCTTACCTCTCCTGCCAAATCTGACCACGTCTTTCATCGGAGAAACTCTCAAAAAGACGTGGTCTCCAACAACAAACTCTAATGGACGGCGTCGGTGGTCTATATACGCTTTCTGTCTGCTCTGGGCTGTAAACAGTTGATCTCGAATCATCCGAACTCTATCCACCGCGTCCCGGACTAAATCTGGTCCCAGCAAACTCGCCTCCCCGGCCTCAAACCAACCAATCGGAGATCTACATCGCTTGCCGTACAAAGCCTCAAACGGTGCCATCTGAATACTGGACTGGTAACTATTATTGTAGGCAAACTCGATCAAATGGAGGTACTGACTCCAACCGCCTCCAAAGTCCATAATGCAAGCTCGCAGCATATCCTCTAAAATCTGAATCGTCCTCTCTGACTGCCCATCAGTCTGTGGATGAAATGCTGTACTCAAGTCTAGTCGGGTCCCCAAGGCCTCCTGGAACGCCCTCCAAAATCGGGACGTGAACTGAGATCCCTTATCAGAAATAATAGACCGAGGTACCCCATGTAAGCACACTATCTCATCCACGTAGAGTTGGGCATACTGAGTCACGCTATAGTTTGTCTTAACTAGAAGAAAGTGTGCGGTCTGGGTTAGTTGGTCAATAACAACCCAAACAGAATCATATCCTCCCGTGGTACGCGGCAGTCCAGTCACGAAATCCATGGCGATGCCCTCCCACTTCCACTCTGGTATCTCGATCTGCTGATGTAGCCCTGCGGGTCTCTGGTGCTCAGCCTTGACCTGCTAGCAGGTCAAGCATCTCGAAACAAAATCTGCAACATCCCTCTTCATCCCATCCCATCCCACCAATAAAGATGTCTCAAATCTTGATACATCTTAGTGATACCAGGGTGGATAGTGTATCTGGAACTATGTGCCTCTGACAGAATCGTATGCGCAAGTCATCCACATTAGGCACACACAATCGGCCCTTACAACGAAGTACCCCCGCTGTGTCAACCTAAAACTCAGCACCTCTACCTGTCTGGACATCTTCTTTCAGCTTGCATAGCCTGGCATCTTTGTCCTGCTCTGCCTTGATTCTGTCAATCAAGGACGACTGTACACATAACTGTACTAATAATAGCCGGTATCCTCGATCTGTAACTGTATCATGTCGCCCTGAAGACTGTGCAATGCCACAATCAGCGGTCGTCTTGTCGGAGCAATATGGGCCAAGCTCCCCATCGATTTCCTACTCAACGCGTTGGCGACAACATTCGCTTTTCCTGGGTGATACAAAATCGTACAATCGTAGTCCTTGAGAAACTCCATCCATCTACGCAGTTTGAGGTTTAGATCCTTCTGGTCAAATATATACTTTAAACTCTAATGATCTGTGTAAACCTCACATGGCTCGCCGTACAGATAATGCATCCAGATCTTCAGTGCAAACACCATGGCCGCAAGCTCTGAATCGTGGGTAGGGTAGTTTTGCTCGTGTCTCTTAAGCTGCCAGGATGCATAAGCAATCACTGGTCCATGCTGCATCAGAACGCATCCCAATCCTACCCGAGAAGCATCACAATAAATTGAAAATCCCTCAGAGCCAGAAAGTAAAGCTAATACGAGGGTAGAAGTCAGACAATCCTTGAGTCGCTGAAAACTCTCATCGCAGTCGTCTGACCAAACAAATCTAACATTCTTTTGAGTCAACCTGGTCAGGGGTGCGGCTATTCTAGAAAAATCCTACACAAATCTGCGGTAATAGCCTGCTAATCCCAGAAAACTACAAACCTCCGTAACCAAAGACGGTCTCGGCCACTACTGAATGGCCTCAATCTTATGGGAGTCCACTATAATACTCTCCCCAGATATCACATGTCCGAGGAAGGCCGCACTGTCGCACCAGAATTCACATTTAGAAAATTTAGCATATAACCGGTGATCTCTCAACGTCTGCAAAACCTCACGTAAATGTGTCTTGTGCTCCTCCCTGCTCCTCGAATATACCAGAATGTCATCAATGAATACCATAATAAATCAATCCAGGAAGGCACAAAATACTCGATTCATCAAGTCCATAAAGGCTGCTGGAGCGTTCGTCAGTCCGAACAACATCACAAGAAACTCGTAATGACCATATCGAGTCCGAAAAGCCGTCTTCGGAATGTTTTCATGTCTAATCTTCAACTGGTGATAACTCGAATGGAGGTCTATTTTGGAGAAGCACCTGGCTCCCTGTAATTGGTCAAACAAGTCGTCGATCCTTGGCAACGGATATTTGTTTCGCACTATCACTCTGTTGAGTTGCCGATAGTCAATACAAAGTCACACTGAACTGTCCTTTTTCTTGACAAATAATACTGGTGCGCCCACGGGGACGTACTCGGTCTAATAAAGCCTTTGTCTAAAAGGTCTTGGAGCTGTTCCTTTAATTCTCTGAGTTCTGCTGGGGCCATTCGATAAGGAGAAATCAAAATAGGCTGAGTATCCAGCACCAAATCAATACAGAACTCGATCTCTTTGTCGGGAGGAAGGCCTGGCAACTCATCCGGAAAAATATCTGCAAATTCATTAACGATAGATACCTGCTCTAGACTCGGCTCTGCAATCCTCGTATCCTTCACTGTCGCTAGAAACCCTTGACATCCCTGAGTAAGTAACCGGTAAGCCCTCATAAATGATATCATTGGCGCCAGAATCATAATATACTTTCCCTGATACATAAACAGTGCCTCCCCGGTGTCTCAAAACTCACTGTCTTCCGGCAACAATCTAAGGTAGCATAACAAGAAGCCAGCCAATCTATCCCGAGAATGACGTCAAATTCTAGCATAGACAGCAAAATCAAGTCCACCAACGAATCCCGGCCGACTATAGATATCATACACGATTGGTATACATACTCAACCCAAACCGTCTCCTCGATTGGAGTTGCGACAGAAAAACCCTACTCTAGCAGTGATGGTGGCCCACTAAACTGGGTCGAGAACTCCTCTAAAACGTACAAGTAGGTAGAGCATGGATCGAATAGTATATATGCCTGACAAGAACAAACTAAAATCGTACCTGTGACAATCGCATTGGATGCTTGAGCGTCCTATTGAGTCAGGGCAAAAACTCGGGCCTGGCCTCTCCCTCAGCTTCTCCCTCCAAAACTGCGCCCACGAGAACTGGATGGCTCCGTCCTAGCTGGTACGAAAGTCTAAGATGAAGAGCCAGTAGCCGAGACAGCCTTGGCCGAAAACGGCAGTCCCTAACACGATGATCCTGCTGGCCACACCGAAAACATACTGAGGTCACTGCAGCAGGCGCAGTAGTAGTCTCCTGTGGAAAAGGGCAGTCCCTGATCAAATGGCCCTGCTGGCCACACTGAAAGTAGGCCCCTGTCGCTCGTTGACACTGCCCCGTATGGGCCTTCCTGCAAATAGAACAACTCGACACCGACTGAACACGATCACCTGAGGCGGTAGTGCTAGCAGACGACTGCCTGCCTGACGACCCTTGGTGCCAGAAGAACGTCTGCTCCCACGGGATGATGACCCTCTCTGAGAACTGGTACTGTCACCAAAAGATCCCTCAGTCTTAACCCTCTTCCCCGTGTCTCCAACTATCTGCTCGGGCACTCTGAATGCTCCAACAAATGAGCAGACTCCACCACCTGTGCATATGTACACCACCCTATATGAGAACCTAGGGCCCAATGCAACGAGGGTGACAGACCCTGAATGAATCTCGTGGCACGAGCGGTATCATCTGGAACATGAGTAGGGGCATAATGAGAGAGGCGGGTAAACTCCTCCTCATACTCTAATACAGTCATACCCGGCCTCTGTCTCAGCCTCTCAAACTCTCCTGCTAACTCCACCATCCGGCTAGTCGGGAAAAATTGCCGCAAAAACTCTGCGCGAAACTCGTCCCAAGTCATAAGAGCGGCATCTGCCGGCCGAAGGGCCAACTGCTGATCATACCAAGCCTGGGCAACCCCTCGAAGTCTGAAGACTGCCAACTCCACCCTCCTGGCATCGGAACACTGAATAATCACAAATATCTTAACCAGCCTGTCCAAAAACTCATGTGGGTCCTCCTTGCTATCAGAACCGGAGAAAGTGGGAGGCTCCATACTCAGGAAATCACGAAAATAACCATCAAAACTGGACCTGCACGGCTTTGGTGCGGGAGCAGTCGTAGCTGGAGCAGGAGCAGTACTCACGGAAGCACCAGTTGGAAATGACAGTCTACTCGAGCTGGCCACGTTTCCCATAAACTGTGTCATGGTCTACTGAAGTCCTTGAATACTAGCCATGAGACCGGTCAGTAACTCAGAAGCTATCGATGGAGCAGTGGCACCTGCCACAGTAGTGGAACTGCGAGCTTGTCTTGTAGCAACTCCTCGGCCCCTAGTACAGCTCCTCCCTCTAGTCTATGAAGGGACAGCTCCACTTGAGGATTTCCCGATGCCTCAGGAGCTGCAGTATCTCGAGGGGGCATACGTCTATCGATGGATGGATCCATCTAGAAACATCAAATAAGCAACAGAATTTAGCAACAGAATAGACGGCACAAAAAGAATTGAAAAACTGAAAACTGACTTAATAGTTCCTAAAAGGTCTCCAGCAGTCCTCCTCTTACGAAAGTGTGGCCCTCACCGGCATAACAGAAACACTACCAAAGGCCCGGCTCCAGTATCCTCAAGTTCGAACCAGCTCTGATACCACTTCTGTCATGCCCCAACCCGGGAGCGTGACCGGCACTGAGGTTAGCTTGCCAACCCTAGTCAGCCTATGACCAAGTCAAAGCAGAAAGCATTGCGGCAGTAAAACTATCGAAATGCAATTGTATATATACGTGAAAAGTATCTGAGGAATACAAGGAGCTACTAAAGTACAAATAATAGAAATGATACAAAAATGCCCGTACATCACAGTAAAGCAGCGGAGGACAAAATCGATCCAGAAGCTACCGCTGCGATTGAAACATCAATCTGAAAGGGGAGGAACGGAATGAGTACAAAATCATTGAATAACAGTAAAATCTAGACAAGACGAGACATGGATCCCAGTTTACAAAATTCACATATGTTCGTATAACATATACAGGTACATATATATATGCATGACATTCACACACCAGAATCAGAAACAGAATGTCAAACACCTGTCGGAGTATCGGATCTCATCAGAAATCATATCATACCGGGATCTCGTATCAGAATTAGAGCCAGAAATCACAGATGGCACAAAGTGCCGGAACACCCCCATGTTCCTCAAAAATCGGATCACAACAACTCTTGACACGTAACCTTTTAAATCACATGCATAATTGAGGCACACAAATGTATGAATACAGATATGTTTCAAAATTCATCATAATTTAAAACATATAGATACATGCCTGAATTCGAGTATCAGAAATCAGAAATCAAGTCCAGGAATCAGAATCCAAGAATTTGTCAGAAAATCAAAATACGGATGCCTGTATAGAAAATACTATCACTCACTTGGCACGCTAAACGAGGTACCAAAACTCATGTCGACGGTTCACTGCTCGAAGTGCATCTCCTCCAGAGTATCTACAATCATCAAATCGAAAGTCAGAATCGAAATCAGGTCTCATTCTAAAAAGACTCAACTCTCTAAGTGGGCCAGGACCTCCCCCGTCACCGGCCCTAAACACGCACCTCAAGACCCCTAAACTCATACCCGAACAACTCTAAGCTTGAACTACTAAAACTTAAATTAAACGCAGCCAAAACTCCACCAAACCGGGCTGAACTGAGCCCATTTCCCGTAAACTGAGCTGAATTGAGCTCAAATCCACAAAATCGGGGTGAACCGGGTTTTCCCTCTCTTAACCCATGACGAACCGGCCTTTAACCACCAAGACCTAGACTGAACCGGCCCAAAACCTCTAGAAAAACCATTGAACCGGAGCTTCCCAAGCTCGATTCTGATGTCCTCGAGCTGCCTAAGGATGATTAATCGAAGCCAAATCAACCAAAATTCGATTTTTACTCTACCGAAGCCCTGGCGAACCCACGGCCCTTCCAGCTCGACTTCTTCCCATTTTTTCTCAAAATTTCTTGATTTCCTTGCATCCCCCGATTCATTTTGCCTTAAAGACAAAGTCACAAAGTGGCTTTTGTGTTGTTTCAAGCTCATTGGAGCAAACGGGTTTTCTAGGTTGTTCGGCCGGCTTCGGCCAGATTTTTCTCCCTTTTTTTTATTTTTTAAACTGGGTTATTACAAAATAATAGCATGCATTTATAAAAACAAAGAACATGTATAACATATCAAAATATTTTACCATTTAACAGATCTCTTAGATTTTTCAGAAGTCTTATCGTATAACAAATCATTTACAGATATTAGAAACCTTTCAAGTTAGCAAATCATTTTCATATATCAGAAATCAAAATTTTAGGGACTTCGTAAACTAGAATGTAACATATATCGGGAAACAGGACGACGACACGCAGTCAGTTGGTAAACAGGGTAGTGACACACAGTCAACCGGTAAACAGGGCGGCAACACACAGTCAGCTGGTAAACAAGACAGTGACACATTGTCAGCTGGTAATCAGGATGGCAACAAATCAGTCTACCCGGATAACAAGATGGTGACATATCAGTCTGCTCGAATAATAGGATGGCGACATATTAGTCTGCTTGGATAACAGAACGACAACATATTAGCCTTGCCAGATAACAAAATGATAACATATCAGTTATGCCGATAAACAAAAATCTAAAAGTCTAGCACTATCACCCCTGCTAGATGGGGACTCGTACAGGGTGCAAATCGGTCTAACACCGATAAATAGAAATCAGAAAGTCCAGCACCATCACCCCTTGCTAGATGGGGACTCGTACAGGGTGCATATCAGTCTAACGCATACTACTGTTAGTTGCAGTGTTCTAAAATCCGAAACTACTTTTAAGAACAGTTTTCTAGAATTAATAGAATAATTTAACAGACTTTCCATTTTTAGAATGAACAGAAATTTTTTAACAGAATCTTCCAAAATCAAATAGATACAGTTTAACCAAATTTTCCATGTACAGAGTTAAACATAATTAACAGATCTTTCGTTCCAAACAATTTCAAAAATTTCATACATGTCCCTTATTCCACTTTTAAAATAGAATTTAATCAAATTTTCAGAAAATCAAATATATTATATAAAATCAGATTTAATCATATTTTTAGAAACCGGATACATCATATCAAATTAGATTTTATAAAAAATATGGAAAACTATAAATGCTTATAAATATACGTTATTACTCACAAAAATGACAAAAATTGAGAAATCTAATCTCTGACAATATAGGCTCCACAAGTATCGTACGGACAATCTAAAATCATAAAATAATAAATGTCTTAATTTATGTCTCTAATATATCCAAAAGTCGTATACATGAAATTCCCTAATCAAGGAACCGAAAAAGACTCTAGATTTTCATGCCCGAACCCATGCTAAGGCAACTAAAGCTCTGAACCGGTCAAATAAGTCATGAATCAAGCGTCAAGGTCATGAATCAAGCGTATAAAATATAAAACCTAGTTTCTTTTATCCAAAATTACCATTTAACATGCTGAACCGACCATTAGAAGGCCGAACGGCCGTGAACCAGACTTGAAAGTATTGAACCAGCCATAACTCAATCTTATGACATTGAATCGGCCTTGAACCGGGCTAAAAAAGGCACAGAACTGGCCTTTTATTCATTAAACTGGTCGGTTTTATGCATTAAATCCTCTAAAATCACTTGAACTAGAAATAAAATAATAATATTTTTCCTAAACTGGCCTTAAACCAATTAGTTCAATCATTTATTTAAATTACTGTGCTTTGAACCGGAAGAGAACCGGTTGAAATTCATGTGAACTGGCCGGTTCTCTTTTATTACTTCATTTTTCCTTTTTTATTTACTATTTTCTTTATTTTTTTCCTGTTGGGCCATGGCCCAACATTTTGTTCTAATTTTTTTAACCCAAAACAACTTGGACTTGCCCCAAGCACATGCCCATTCCCAAAGCCCATAACCTGACCTCAATATTCAATTAATATGCAAACCCAATTTCATCATCGGGTCTCGCATAACCCGGTCAAGGCTTTTGAAAATTAAGTTTAAAATCTTGCAACACGTGATAAATTCCTTGCAGGATGTTCATCCAAGCCTAGCGAGTCCCAGCAATCCTTGATTGCATTAGTTTGGCCGAGGAACAAAGGAAAATTGAGAATTCATCATGTCATACACCGCGACTGTCTAAGACCCGTTTTTGTTTCAATTTGATGATTTGAGATTGCAATTTTCTCAAATTGTTTTAGGGGTTGGATTCTTTTTTTCCCATCGCATTTATACATTCCAAAATCTTGAATCAATTTCTTCCAATTTGTTCAAATTTTGAAGATCCTTGCTCGTGAGATCTGGATGGGTTCAAGATCCACAAAATCTGAAATTCTTGATTATTTTACTTTAGTCTCTGCATTTTTTATTTTCTTCAATTTGATCTCGAAATTCTGATTTTTTCTTGATTTGGTCCCCGAACTCTTGATCCTGTTCAGTTTAGTCCCTCCCCTCTTTTTTTAGATTTTTAAAAGCTCTAATAATACCCCAAAATTTTGGGGTACTACAGTTTTACCCCCTTAAAATAAATTTGGTCCCCAAATTTAAAATATAAGAGCAATAGCAAATCTTATATCTCAAATAGATATAGATATCTCACAAGCTTTGTCTCCTCTAATTTCCATGTCACTTCATCCTTGAGTGATATTTTAATAAAACTTTCACAACTGCTATTTCTCTAAATCTTAGCTTCATCTTAAATCCAAAAAGATTATATTTATTAATTACTTCATTTTCAAATCCTAGGAACACAATCAGAGATTTAAAATTTCATTCATATTTACTCTCGAATATCTCTGTACATGTCATCTTACATTTCCAATCTACTATAGAGTCACTTGCGTCTTTATGCGTAGTATTGACTAAAATTCACACTAAACCCCAAATCTCAAAAGCCAAGGTGGTTTGTCGGCACAAGTTTTGCTACCAATTACATGTCTCAACTTGGTCTAACATTCAAAAATTTTTCTTTTCACCTTGAGAAAATACTTCACATAAAATCATCAGTTCCCCAAAAAAAATTTCTCTCAACTTGGTCTCTATTTCTTTTGGAGTTCAGATTTTCAATTAAGTCACAAGTCAACTCACCATTCCAAAGGATCTCAAGATGTAGAATCCAATATAGTGCTTATGCCTCAAATTCTTTCTCCCCGAAACAATCACTTTCCTCCCAGTAGCATTTGTATAAAACAATTCTTTACTATGTCATAAAAGTAAACTAATATTCTCTAATACTAGAAAATCAAATTAGGGTCAAACATCAAGTTGGATATATAAAATATTTAATAAACAGCAATATACTTCAACTGACATTTAGGGTAGCACTCTAATGTGGTTTATAACAATATGGTGTCTTTAGACATGAGAACGTAATTATGAGTTTAATACCTGACACAATCACTCCACACCTCAAGTTTAAAATAAAAATTTACAAGTAATCATCTAAATTGAGTACTCAAAACTCGTTAAGTATGCAAAATACCTAATTATTATAATGATCACAATTCATTAATCTCTCGAATATAGAATACACCACAATTCGTAAATCTAGCAGAGAATCATTTCACATTGTCTTTAGTCTCTCCATTATATTTCCTGAATATTTCACATTACTCATAATATTGGTTAATACCTTAGGAATTATGCTAAGACAATCACCTAATAAAATCTCCTTAATCTCTGAAAATGCTTAAAATCCCTCCAAATACTAAATAATTCCCACGTCTACAATTTATAAACATAGAATAATGTATACCAACTCTCAATATCTCTTTGGTGTACCGGATCACATTCTAAACAATTTCACTAATAAACCTGTAACTTAGCAACTTGTTCCTTGAATTACAAAACTTTCTTATTTGTTTATGAGCTAAAAGCTACAAAAACTCATCTAAGATCAAGTGAGATGATTAAACTACCTTTACTCTCAAATAAATCAAGTGTTACTCCTCCATAATCATCAGAAATTTAGAAAGTGCTCCAAGTATCTAAAATCTTTACTTACAATCCTCAAAGGCTCATTAATGCGCTGATCAGTCACCTAAGTAAAGCATGGCCCTAAGATTGTTCAGCAGTAGTCTTTAGTTTCTTATATACCATATCATATTACTCACAGAAATCGATGTAGGATCGGATGTCACAATCTTCTCTACTTAAACACTTAACATCCTCATTAAGTCAGAAATTTCATATTTGTAACTAAACAGAATAGGTCCGAAGATCATTTTGCTCTGATACCATCTTCGTCACGACCCGAAAAATAGAGTCATGACTGGTATAAGGGTTAGAATAAATTCTAACCTCGCAAGCCCTACATATAACTGAACATATATTTGAACTAGAATCTCAAATATAATTAGAAACAAAGTCATATCCAATTTCAACCAAACTGTCAATATAATCTCATGAACATGTCTGTAACCAAATGGAACAATCTATAAAATCCAGAAATACAAATCTGACAGAACTAAAATAACTAATTTTTTCAACTAACAACAAAGACAACGGAAATAAAAGACTCCTCTTAATTAGCAAAATCCCATTGAGTACCGAACCTTGAATATGAAAAAAAAAAGGGGGTGAGTTGATAGACTCAGTGAATAATAACATGCATTTATAAGAACAAAGGACATGTATAACATATCAAAACATTTTACCATTTAATAGATTTCTTAGATTTTTTAGAAGTCTTATCGTATAACAAATCATTTACAAATATTAAAAATATTTCAGTGCAACAGATTATTTATAGATATCAGAAAACCTTTCAGGTTAGCAAATGATTTTCATATATCAGAAATCAGAATTTTAGGGATTTCGTAATCTAGAACGTAACATATATCGGGAAACATGAAGGCTACACACAGTCAGCTTGTAAACAAGGCGATGACACAGCCAACCGGTAAACAAGGCAGTGACACATAGTTAGCCCGTAAGGCGACGACACATTGTCAGCCGGTAATTAGGAGGACAACATATCAGTCTACCTGGATAACAAGATGACGACATATCAGTCTGCTCAAATAACAGAATGACGGCATATCAGTCTGCCTGAATAGCAGAACGATGACATCACCCTTACTAGATGGGGACCCATACAGGGTACATATCAGTCTAACGTATACTGTCTTTAGTTGTAGTGTTGTAAAATTCGAAACTCCCTTTAAAAACAGTTTTCCAGAATTACCAGAATAATTTAACAGACTTTCCATTTTCAGAATAAACGAAAACCATTTAACAGAATCTTCCAAAATCAAACAGATACAGTTTAACCAAATTTTCCATGTATAGAGTCAAACAAAATTAATAGAAATTTCATTTCAACAATTTCAGAAATTTCTTACATGTCCTTTGTTTCACTTTTAAAATAGAATTTAATCAAATTTTCAGAAAATCAGATATATCATATAAAATCAGATTCAATCATATTTTTAGAAATCGGATACACCACATCAAATCAGATTTTATAACAAATGCGAAAAACTGTAAATGTTCATAAATACATGTTATTACTCATAAAAATGACAAAAATTGAGAAATCCAATCTTTGACAATATGGGCTCCACAAGTATCGTACGGATAATCTAAAATCATAAAATAATAAATGTCTTAATTTATGTCTCTAATATATTCAAAAATTGTATACATGAAATTCCCTAATCAAGGAACCAAATAAAATTCTAGATTTTCGTGCCCGAACCCATGCTAAGCAATTAAAGTTCTAAACCGGTCAAATAAGTCATGAATCAAGCGTCAAGGTCATGAACTAATCATATAAAATATAAAACGTAGTTTATTTTATCCAAAATTACCATTTAACATGCTGAACTGGTCATGAACTGGCTATTCAAAGGTCAAATTGGCCATGAATCAGACTTGAAATCATTGAACCGGCCATAACTCAATCTTTATAACACTAAACCGGCCTTGAACCAGTTTGAGAACCACTGAACTGGCCTAAAAAAGGCACTGAATTGGCCTTTTATTCATTGAATTGGCCGGTTTTATGCATTAAATCCTCTAAAATCACTTGAACTGGAAATAAAATAATAATATTTTTCCTAAACCGACCTTAAACCAGTTAGTTCAATCATTTACCTAAATTACTGTGCTTTGAACCGAAAGAGAACCAGTCAGAATTCATGTGAACTGGCCAGTTTCTCATTCATTACTTCATTTTTCCTTTTTCATTTACTATTTTTTTTATTTTTTCCTGTTGGGCCATGGCCCAACATTCTGTTCTTATTTTTTTTAACCTAAAACAACTTGGACTTGGCCCAAGCGCATGCTTATAGCTTGATCTCAATATTCAATTAATATGCAAACCCAATTCATCATCAAGTCTCGTGGAACTCGATCAAGGCTTTTGAAAATTAAGTTTAAAATCTTGCAACACTTAATAAATTCCTTGCAGGATGTTCGTCCAAGCTTGGCGAGTCCCAGCAATCCTTGATTGCATTGGTTTGGCCGAGAAACAGAGGAAAATTGAGAATTCTTCATGCCGTATACCATGACTGTCCAAGACCTGTTTTTGTTTCAATTTGATGATTTAAGATTGCAATTTTCTCAAATTGTTTTAGGGGTTGGATTCTTTCTTTCCTATCACATTTATACATTCCAAAATCTTGAATCAATTTCTTCCAATTTGTTTGAATTTTGAAGATCCATGGTCGCAAGATCCGGATGGGTTCTAGATCCACAAAATTTGAAATTACTGATTATTTCAGTTTAGTCTCTGCATTTCTAGTTTTCTTCGATTTGATCCCAAAATTCTAATTTTTTCTTGATTTGTCCCCGAACTCTTGATCCTGTTCAATCCCTGCCCTCTTTTTTTTTTTTTTTTTTAGATTTTCATAAGCTCTAATAATACCCCAAAGGTATTACATTAATGCTGAGGAATTGAATTAAAGTACGGACAATTTGAGATGACGATGAGACTCTATTAAATTAACAATTCAATAAATAAAAGTAAAATATTATATCATGATATATCATTTTAATTTCTTCTATCACTTTGCTATAATTTGATTAGTAAAGATTAACTATTTTTCATGTCATACTTTAAAAATTTATGATTTTCTCATTGTATTTAAATATAATTCATCTTATTGATAGTCACCTTTTTAACAGATATTTATTGAAATTTACATTCTTTTAAAAGTATGCCTAAACAACTCGTTACAACTGATCCAACCATATCCTTGACCTTCTCTGAGAGTCCACCATTGGCTTATGATCATCACGGTATTCTCCTATTACTTCAATTTCATTTCCACTTGGCCAATTTACTACGGTCACACAAATAATTTTCATCTTTTTCAACGTAGTAACCTCGCCATTGCACCTATAGCAACATTGCAGTATTATATGATTTTTTATATCAGGTGTAAAGGCACTATCCTCTCACCTTATATAAATAGGCAATTTTATTAGAGCTATAGCAATATCAAGTGACTGGCAGCGTTAACTAAAACTCGCATAATTTTTAATATTGAGTATGAGGGCGTTATTTTCACACTTTACATAAATAAATGAAATTCACATTTCCAATGCGTAAAATTCACCTCTGTATAAATGGTGAAAACTACCCTTACACCCAATATCATGCTCACATCTAGAATCTATTTAATTTACTTAGGCCAAATTATAATCAACTACAAGTGCCCCATTGACAACCAATCCACAACCAACTTTGCTTTTTTTTTTTTTTCATATTTGGAATTTCGGCTTATTTCATGTTCAAAGCACCTAGGTGAAGAATGTTGGCCCATCCCACGTGCTGTTGTTCACTTACTGACATGGATGTTTCATATTTGGTATCCATCCTATCTTCTTCTATCATTGCATTGCTACATATAAACTGTTCACAACGATGATTTCTACAAAAACTTATAAAGCCCATTTGTTTGAACAGAGAACTAATTATAAAATGAATAAATAGTAAATATTTAAATAAGTGATGCATTATTTTAAAACAATAATAAATAGAATAAAAATATTTTTTTATTTAACTATATTATTTTAAATTGTTAGTAGATTTTAAGTCAAATGAAATGTCTCCTTTCTATCATTTTGTGTTATGTCGACATTTTTACAAATCCCATCCTCTAAAATGTTTCTGCAGACTTTTGTTTTCAAATTCAAGTTGTATCATCATGTTTGAAATATGCCTAACCATAGTCCTACTTTGCCTCTCTTACATAGTTTGACTTCGTGAACTGTTGGCCCGTATAGGCCTCTTTTCTTCCCGGACCGCAAGAACAAGCAAAGTATATTCCAACCCTTTTTTTTTTTTGCTTATATTCGAAACAAACCCCAAGCATTTTCAGTACAATAACCTTTCTTTCCTCCCTGCTTTACCATAATAAATTAGTATTCCATGATTACACCTATTGGATTTACTCCATTTTTATGCCTTATTTACCCTTTTTAATGAAAATCTAGTTTCTATTACATTGTCAAATAAGTTGCATGTACCTTTTTTATATTTTGGAATAATACACACACACACACACATGAAAATGATAATGGAAAAATATTATAGATAATAAATTGAATAAAAATAACATGAAATATAAAGACTATAAATATTAAAATAAAGTATTGTAAAATAATATTAAAATTCATGTTGAGGAATTGAATAAAAGATTAAGATTTGAGATAATGATCAGACTCTATGTTCTTTAATTGAACTTGTCAATTGAACATTGAAAGTGTAATTAATAAATATATTTTAATTTAATATTTTTACTTTTATAATTTTATTCTATGTATTGGTGCTATTAGTAGAAATGTTTTCTCATAACTCTAACAAATGTAGATCTTCTTTCAAGTAATATATACTGTTATATGTTATTAAATTATATTTCGTAAATAAACTATTTTCAAATTAAAATAAGAAGGTAGTATTCAAAAATTATAAAAATAGAATTAAATATGATGTCCAATGGAATACTTATTTGACATCCCATCCTATATTGAGAATAATATAATATAGTATGTAAGAGACGAAAAACTAATACTGAACAAGTTGAGTTTAATATTTTGTATCACACCCTGCTTCTAACTAGGCAAGGAATAATAGTCAGCAGTAACCAACACATCACTAAACCTAACAACATAATAGTATGCTAGTCACTATGACCCCTGACTTATTTCTCTCTAGTAAACCTGTATAATATATTAAAACTACAATGCTATTTAACTTTACAAATAATCACACAATCTATTCACGCTTCATAAATACAATGTAATTCACTGTTTTTGAATAACCATCTAAAATTTTTATACATTCATGATATTACAAATATGAATCATTCACAAGCTATTTACCTTTTATGATACCAAACCCATAATAAACTCTACTAGCCCAACCTGCACTAGATGCATGAGATACTGATGAAATGCTACTACTCTAAACTACATGCTCTTGGTATCTACATGGTGGAAAATGGAGGGATGAGACTATTGTCCCAATGAATGGCAACCAGTCTAATCATAGTGGAAACAGTCAGATTTTATCCATATAATAATCATACATACTATTCCTTAAAATTTCAGAACAATGTATATAATAGATAATAAACGTCAGAACAATTGAGTCTGTATAGAAACATCAAACCATGATATAACTTATGTCACTGGCAATATCAGAAAAACATAGAAAGTTTGAAAACTCATAAGAATCATAGTGCATAATCATGTGCATGGTCTGATTGAATGTGCATAATCGATAATTATGTGTTTGGGGGCAGTAGATCTGTAAAACATAATCTAGTCTCTCACTAGAGCAAAACATAAACATGTTGGGCATTACTACACTATGTCGCCTGTACTAGGGGTCGCCACACTACAAGAAAAACACCAATTACCGACGCACAAATTGCATTGGTAAATACAAAATATGTGTCAGAAATCAACTTTTCGACACACTAAGCGACACAAAGAATTGCGTCAAGAAATATGGTCGTCGAAAAAAATTTACCGACGCAAAGTGCCATGCGTCGGTAATTTTTCGACACAAGTTGCGCCGGTAATATATTTTAAAATAATTTCAAAATTTTAAATTACCGACACAAAATTGCGTCGGTAAATATATTTTTAAATAATTTAAAATTTTATTTTTAAAAAATAATTTATATTTTTTTAATTTTATTCACTTGGCTGACGCTCCGCGGTTCGCGCGTGTATAGCAAATGCCTCATTTATCGTTTGCGAGATGTGCGCCCAATAGGGATCGAACCCAAGACCTCCTCGCTTCCCACCAGGCTCTTATACCACTTTGTTGAAAAGAAATTCTTTTTCCAAAAGTGTACCATATATCCATTTATCATTCACCATACCCGTGTTTGGTATAACCAATTAAATGAATAAAAATAATTAATGACGCATCGGTAAAAAAATAATTTTCTAATTCGATTAAATATTAATATTTATATTAATTACCGACGCAAAATTGCGTCGGTAATATACTTTTAAATAATTTAACATTTTATTCTATTTTTTAAGTAATTTAAACTTTTTAATTATATTTATTTTACTTTACCGACGTATATATATGTCGGTAATATAGTATATTTTATTTTTTTATTTTTTTATTTTTTATTTTTTATTTATTTTACTTTACCAACGCAAATTTGCGTCGGTAAATGCATCAGTAATAATTACCGACACAATTTTTGTGGCCAGTAATTTTAAATTTTAAATTTTAATTTATTTAATATTTTATTATTATCGACGTAATTTTTGTGTCAGTAAATGCATCGGTAATTTTAAATTTTAAATTTATTTAATATTTTATTATTACTAGCGCAAAAATTTTTCAGTAAATGCGTCGGTAATTTCAAATTTTAAATTTATTTAATATTTTATTATTACCGACACGAAAATTGCATCGGTAAAAAAATATTATTTTGTTTATTTTCTATTTTCTAAAATTTACCGACGCTTCCCTTGCGTCGGTAACTTTAAAAATTATTATTTTCTTTTTTTTAATATATTATTGACGATAATATGCATCGTAATAATTTTTTAACGTTACCAACGAACTTTTTGCTTCGGTAATAAATTTTCGACAAAAAATTGTCAGAAATTGCGTCGGTAAACTGACACAATACTTTGCGTCGAAAACTGGTGTTGGAAATCTCACATTTTTTGTAGTGTCATTCTTGTCCAAACTAGCACAGTCTTGAGCATCTAATCCCTCCACTAGAGAAATAATCATGCATATATCATGTACTGCAAGTAGAACTACACTACCCCATGTTGCTGCCTGACATCATAGTCTAGGTGCTGAAATACCAAACATTATAAACTCATAAAAATCCACATCTTTATACTAGAAACTAAAACATAACTAGACTGTTTTCCTTCTTCTTAGTATATGAACATATAAGCAAATTCTAAAACAAGTTTTGGATTTCTAAAATACATGTTTTTTAGAAAATAAATTAGGATTAGAAAAATGCTACTAACCGTGTAAGTAGAACCTATAACTGTGCTTTAAGAGCTACTTGATTAGAGTTTGGCCCAACTTTGCTTCCGTCATCTACAATGGATATATACGTGTGTGAGGGTCCTAGTATGAAATGCAAATGCATGCAACATGTTTTAGATTATTAAATTGCAAGTTTGCTTACATTTTTTCAACATATTCCTCACTAAGCTCTTAACTGGATTCAAGTGAAGCCTATGCTACCCTTTTGATCATTTTCTTAATTCTTCCTTCTAACTAATCTTACCACATCCTAAGTTACCTTTTTAACCTTGTATTTGAGCCCATCTTAATTCTCTAAAGTTTCAGCCAAATGATGATTGACTACAGAAATTTTTTGCAGAAATTTTTCCTACATTCCTCCATTCACTTAGTTTGCTAGTTTTGACTTAATTTAATACTAGCTTTGATGTTTACTTAATCTTTATTCTTAGATTGACTTAACTCTCTTTGAAATCACTTGTTAATCATAAATTATGGCTCAACTCAATCTCTAAAGTTCTTGTCATCAGGGACCTAATTGTAAAAGTTTTTCATCTCTCTCCAAACTTCACTCTAACTCAAGTTTTAAACTTTGTTTTCAATTTTTTTTTTGTCTTAACCTCCCCTTTCTCTATTTCAACATTATTTTCTCCTATTTTCCTTTTTCTCTAGCCACCAAAATAACTTCAAGATTCACAAATCTACCATAAAAAGTAGATTCTCTCAAGCAAATCAAGATCTAAAGCTATTTTAACCAAAATTATCAAAAACTATGCAATTTCTCCTTAGGTGAGGTCTAGTCGCCTCCTTCTCTACAACATGCAAAATAAAAATTTAAAGCAATTAAATGCTAGAGAATGGAGAAAAGAAGCTAAATATGTAAAAATATAGAATAAATAACCAAATGGGTGAGAGATCTAGAGAGTTTTCTTACATTTTCTTCTCTTTTCTCTTCTTTTCTCCTTCTTCTATGTCTGTGTGTGTGTGTGTGTGTGTGTATGTAACTATGGGAATATGGCTGGTTTGAGCCCTAAGGAGTGTTTGGGGGTTTATATAGTGGACTATAAAGGCAAAATGACAAAAGTTGCCCCTCACTTATTCATTCTCAATATTTAATCCTCATAAATTTTAAATAAGCTTTGGGTACTTTAGGATGTCACCCAAGTTTTCTTTTATAATCTTAAAAGTTCAAGAGGGTTTAGGGTCTTTAGAGGGGTTGAAAATCTTAACAATTTATTAAAAATGTGAAAAGCCGTGATACGATGCTCTGCAGCGTGCTATGACATGCTAATTCCAGTGTCCGGTGCACTATAACGGACTTGGCGTGCTATGACGCACATTTTTTAGTGTGTAGTGTTGTTACGTGCGCTGTTGCAGTACTGCACAATAAATTTTTTTTTTTTACAAAAACTCACTTATGCCCAAACTTCCAAATAGGCATTCTTCAACCCAAAACCACTCAAAATTCTCTCAAATAAAATATCAAAAATGCCTAGAAATTAGCATACAAAATTACAAAATATAAACCATATTTTGTTCGTATTGTTATATATTGAGTCAATGGTTTAGGTCCAACAAGTTGTTAGAATTAGTAGTTCTTGGGTCATTATAAAAATACTATATAATGATTAAACTTGTTAGGTTGGATTCCATTCTAACATTTGCGCAGGTCGCAGATCCAACACCTGTGTTGTGACAAAAAAGTGTCAAAGCAAAATAATCTCTGGACCTATTTGTTTAGATACAAATATGTATTTCTAACTTAATGAGGATGCTAAGAGTTTAAGTAGAGAGATTGTGACATCCCGTCCCACATCAATTTCTATGAGTAATGTAATATGGTATATAAGTGACTAGAGACTACTACTAAACAATTTAGTTTAAGCATTTTGGGTTAGTAGTTCAGGCTCAATAAATTGCTAGGGCTAGTAGTTCTCAAGTCATTATAGAAATAATGTATGGTAGTTAGGCTTGTTAGATTGGATTCAATTCTAATTTTAGTACCGATCATAGATCCAACACCTAAATCATGACAACTTCTTTATAAGTAATATATTTTGTTGTATGACATGGATTTAAGAGTTTATCACATGTTAAAAATTCCATACTATGTTTACTTCTTATTCTAGACACCACAACACAATATCGCCCATAAATAAATAAAGGTCTAAGTAAAAGATAACCACATGAGAAAGGGATTGATTCTAACTTTTATTTATTGTCATTGCAAAGCAATGAGTCAATAAAAACTGTCTATTTGAAATTTTTAAAGATTTTTGGGTTCCCGATTCACAACTTCCTGACTAGTTCGGGATTTTAGCGGCCTTAGTATGGGTTCGGGCATGAAAATTTAGAGTTTTATTTGGTTCCTTGATTAGGGAATTTCATTTATATGATTCTTGGAGGCATTAGAAGCATAAATTGAGATATTTTGTTATTTTATAATTTTAGATTTGCTCATACGATTTTTATTGAGCTTGTGTTGTCAGAGATTGGATTCATCAATTTTCGTCGTTCTATGAGTAATAGTGTATATTTTTGAGCATTTACAGTTTACCATATTGTTACAAAATCTGATTTGATATGAAATACCTGATTTCTAAAAATATGATTAAATCTGATTTTAAATGATATATCTGATTTTTGAAATTTTGATTAAGTTCTGTTTTAAAAGTGAAACAAGTGACATGTATGGAATGTTTGAAATTGTTTGGGAAATGAATATTTATCAATTTTGTTGACTTTGTATACGGAAACTTTTGTTAAATTATTCTGTTATTTCTAGAAAATTTTTTGTTAAATGACTTCTACTTATTCTGAAAAATGAAAAGTTATATTAAATTCTTTTGATATTTCTGGAAAACCATTTTTAAGGGAGTTTCAAATTTTAAAATACTACAGCTAACGGCAGTATGCATTAGACTGATTTGCACCCTGTATGGGTCCCCATCTAGTAGGGGTGATGGTCCTAGACTTTCTAATTTCTGTTTATTAGTGTTATACAAATTTGCACCCTATACGGGTCCCCATCTAGTAGGGGTGATGGTACTAACTTACTGATTTTTGTTTATCGGCATGGCTGATATGCTGCCGATATGTTATCCAGGCAAAGTAATATATTGCCATTCTGTTATCAGGACAGACTGATATGTCACCATTTTGATTACTAGCTGACTGTGTGTCGCCGTTCTGTTTACCAGCTGACTATGTGTCACTGCCCTATTTACCAACTAACTATGTGTTGCCATCTTGTTTCTGATAAATGTTACTTCTGATTACGAACTCCTAAGATTTGATTTTTGATATTTGAAAATGATCTGTTACATTAAAAAGTTTTGATATCTGTGAGCGATTTGTTATACAAAAAAGTCTTTTGATATATGAAAATGATTGGTTACACTGAAAAGATTTCCGATATTCGAAAATGATTTGTTATACGATAAAATTTCTAAAAAATGTAAGAGATTTGTTAAATGACAAAATGTTTTGATCTTAAAAGTTATACATGTCCTTTGTTCTCGTAAGTGCCTGTTATTATTTACTAGGTTTATAGACTCACCCTTATTTTTTTTTTCCAAATTCAGAACTTGGTACTTAGTTGGATTCCGCTACCTAAAAGAAGTCTATATATTTCTATTGTTTCTGTTCTTAGTTGAAAAAGTTAGTCATTTCAGTTCTGTCAGATTTGTATTTCTGGATTTCATAGGTAGTTCCCTTTTTTATAGACATATTTCTGAGGCTATATTGACGATTTGGTTGAGATTTTGGATACAAAATTGTTTCTAATTATATATGAGATTCTAGCTTGGATATATGTTCAGTTGTATATTAGGCTTGCAGGAATGGAAATTTAGTCTAACCCTTACGCCGATCACGGCTCCATTTTTTGGGTCATGACACAGATGGTATCAAAGCAAAACAATTTTCGCACTAGTTCTGTTTAGACACAGATATAATTTTTGACTTGACAAGTATGTTAAGTATTTAAGTAAAGCAGATTGTGACATTCCGTTTCAGATCAATTTCTGATAATAATATGATATAGTATATAAGAGATAGAAGCTACTACTAGACGATCTTAGGGCCATGCTTTACTTAGGTGACTAATCAATGCATTGATGAGCCTTTGAGGATTGTGGGTAAAGATTTTAGATACTTGGAGCACTTTAGAAAATTTTAATGATTATGGAGGAGTAACACTTGAGTTGTTTGAGAGTAAAGGTAGTTTAATCAACTCACTTGATCTTAGATGAGTTTTTGTAGCTTTTGGCTCATGAGTAATAAGAAAGTCTTCATAATTCAGAGAATAAGTTGCTAAATTTCAGGTTTATTAGTAAAATTGTTTAGAATGTGATCCTGTATGCCAAAGAGATATTGTGAGTTGGTATGCATTATTTATTAGGTTTACAAATTACGGATGTGGGAATTATTTAATATTTGGAGAGATTTTTTAGCATTTCAAAGATAAGGGGATTTTATTAGGTGACTGTATTAGCATAATTTCTAGGTTTGAACATTGGCCATTATTATGAGTAAGGTGAAATATTTAGGAAAGGAAATAAAGAGACTAAGGACAATGTGAAATGTTCTCAATTAGATTTACAAATTGGGGTGCATTCTATTTTCAAGAGACTAACGAATTGTGATCATTATAATAATTAGGTACTTTGTATACTTGATGGGTTTTGAGTACTCAATTCATATGACTACTTGTACAATTTTATATTAACTTGAGGCATGGAATGGTTATTTCAGGTATTAAACTCATAATTGTGTTCTAATGATTAGGGAGACCATATTGTTATAAACTACATTGGAGTGCTATCCTTTATATAAGTTGAAGTATAGTGTTGTTTATTAGATATTTTATATATCCAACTTGATGTTTGACTCAAATTTGATTCCTGGTATTAGAGAATATTATCTCATTGGTATGACATAGCAAAGAAATTGTTTTATACAAGTCCTATTTGGAGGAAAGTAATTGTTTTAGGGAGCAAGAATTCAGACATAAGCACCATATTAGATTTTGCATCTTGAGTTTCTTTGTGATGGTGAGTTGACTTGTGGCTTAATTGAAAAGCTGAACTCCACGAGAAATAGAGACCAAGTTGAGAGAAATTGTTTTTTGGGAACTGATAATTTATTTTTGAAGTATTTTCTCGAGGTGAAAAAAAAAAAGAGAAATTGAATGTCAAACCAAGTTGAGATGTGTAATAGATAGGAAAAAAAAAAAAAAACACTTGTGCCAACGAACCAGTTCAACTTTTGAAATTTGGGGTTTTAGTGTGGATTCTAGTCATACTAAGCATAGAGATGCAATTAACTTATAATGGAATTGCAAATGGAGTAATTAATAAATATGATCTTTTGGGATTTAAGAATGAAGCCAATATTTGAGAAATAACAATCGTGAAAGTTTTATTGAAATATTACTCAAAGAAAGAAGTGACATATGAAGTAAGGAAAAATGAGGTGTGCAAAGTACACCTACTTGTTCGAGACATAAGATTAGTTGTTAATCTTATATTTTAAATTTAGAGACCAAATTTTTTTTAAGGGGGCAAAACTGTAATACCCCAACATTTTGGGGCATTATTATTATAATTTTGAAAACTTAAAAGGGCTAAATCAAATAGAATCAGGAAATGAGGGATTAAATCAAACAAAATTAGGAAGCTGGGGGCTAATTTGAAATAAAGTAGAAATTTTCAGATTTGGTAAATCCCGTGGATTACGCGATCGGGTTGATTAAGATTTGACTAAACTAAACACGATTTGTTTCAAAATCTTTAAACACACATGCGTGACAGTGAATAAGGAATCAAAGCCACAAAACAATTGCTTCAAATTTCTTCTAAAATCTTAAGAAATTTCCCTCTCTTGCCTGTCAGAGCCGACTGAGTAGAAGTATAGAAATTCTATCCAATTAGTCACTGATTTGTTAAGGAATTTCTTGCACCATCGTCGCCAGTCCATTCCAGCCACCATCGCACACAATTTAGTTGCAAAGATTCTTCAGCAATTTCAAGTAATTTCATCCTTCTGCTTCTGGTTTCTATAGCGAGTTGGGTTGAGAAGAGAAGGACCGAGTACTTTCACGGTTTAGGATTGGTTTGGGATACGGGGTTTTGGATCAAGCCTAGATTACTAGGATTGGGCCAAATTAGGAACTGGCTCAGGCTACGGGCTTGACGGGTTGGATCATGGTTTTGGGCCTCTAGGAAACGGGCTGTTGGGTTGTTTAGTTGGGCAATAATTTAAATGCATTCGATTTCAGATTGGGCTATGTTGGTTGTTGCACAAGCTGGGTAAACAGATCCAGGTGTTTAATCCAGATCAGGAAAATAAATAAATTCAGCAGAAAATGGAAAATGGCTGGTTCACAGGGATTTCAACTAGTTTTCTTCCGGTTCAAGACATAGAAACTTAGGAAAATGAATAAACTAACTAGTTCAAGGCCAGTTTGGGAAAAATAAGCTTGTTTTGGGCCCGCTTCAAGGGAAATTATGCATAAAACCGCCGGTTCAGTATATAAGAGGCCGTTCAGTGTTTTTAAGAAGCCCAATTCAGTGTTTCTTAGTCCGGTTTAGGGCCAGTTCAGTGAAGTAGAACATGATATATAGTCGGTTCATGCCAGTTCAGACTACTAATGGCAGTTCAGCCCTTTAGTGGTCGGTTCATGACCGGTTTCAACATAGTAAGTGGTAATTTTGGATTTAAGAAAACTGGTTTTATGGTTTATAAGATTGGTTCATCACTTTGGCACCCGATTCACAATTTCTTTGACCGATTTGGGATTTTAGTGGCCTTAGTATGGGTTCGGCATGAAAATTTAGAGTTTTATTTGGTTCCTTGATTAGGAAATTTCATTTATCGATTCTTGGAGACATTATAAGCATAAATTGAGATATTTTGTGATTTTATGATTTTAGATTTGCTCGTACGGTTTTTATTGAGCTTGTGTTGTCAGAGGTTGGATTCATCGATTTTCGTCATTCTCGAGTAATAATATGTATTTATGAGCATTTACAAATTTCACATTTGTTATAAAATCTGATTTGATATGATATACTTGATTTCTAAAAGTATTATTAAACTTGATTTTAAATAATATACTTGATTTCTAAAAATTTGATTAAGTTCTGTTTTAAAAGTGAAACAAGTGACATGTCTGGAATTTCTGAAATTGTTTGGAAATGAATATCTATTAATTTTGTTTGACTCTGTATAGGAAACTTTTGTTAAATTATTTTGTTATTTTCTGGAAAATTTCTATTAAATGACTTCTATTTATTCTAAAAAATGGAAAGTTTTGTTAAATTGTTGCGATATTTCTGGAAAATCGCTTTTAAGGGAGTTGCAGATTTTAGAACACTGCAGCTAACGACAGTATGCGTTAGACTGATTTGCACCCTGTATGGGTCCCCATCTAACAAGGGTGATGGTGCTAGACTTTCTGATTTCTGTTTATTAGTGTTCAACTGATTTGCACCCTATACGGGTCCCCATCTAGCAAGAATGATGGTGCTAGACTTTTCGATTTCTGTTTATCGACATGGCTGATATGCTATTGACATGTTATCCGGGCAAACTGATATGTTGTCATCATGTTACCTAGGCAGACTGATATGTTGTCATTCTGATTACTAGCTGACTATGTGTCACTGTTCTGTTTATCGGCCAACTGTGTATCGCCACCTTATTTACCGGTTGACTGTGTGTCACTGTCTTGTTTCCTTATACATGTTACGTTCTGGATTACGAACATTCTAATTTCTAATATTTGAAAACAATCTATTACACTGAAAAGTTTCTGATATTTGTGAACGATTTGTTATACAGAAAAGTCTTTTTGATATATGAAAATGATTGGTTACACTGAAAAGATTTCCAATATTCGTAAATGATTTGTTATATGATAAGGTTTTTGAAAAATGTAAGAGATTTGTTAAATAACAAAATGTTTTCATCTTAAATGTTATACATGTCCTTTGTTCTCGTAAATGCCTGTTATTATTCATTGGGTCTGTAAACTCACCCTTATTTTTTTTTTCCAGATTTAGAGCTTGGTACTCAGTTGGATTCCACTACCTAAAAGGAGTCTATTTATTTTTGTCATTTTTGTTCTTAGTTGGAAAAGTTAATCATTTCAGTTCTGCTAGATTTGTATTTCTGGATTTCATAGGTAGTTACATTTGGTTACAGACATGTTTCTGAGGATATATTGACAGCTTGGTTGAGATTTTGGATATGATTTTGTTTCTAATTATATATGAGATTTTTGCTTGGATACATGTTCAGTTATATGTTAGGCTTGCGGTGTTAGAATTTATTCTAGCTCTTACACCAGTCACGGCTCCATTTTCTGGGTCATGACAATATCTCACAATTTATTTCAAAATATAATTTATAATGGAGGCATAGTTTCAATTATTTTCCAAAACAACCAACACACACATTCATTTGAAGTCAAAGTCAAATGTGTATAAAATATCAACACAACTCACTGTATTTTAAGCACAATTCTAGAATACTTGTCCTATATTTTCATATCAAAACCAATAAATCCCACTATATAAAACAATTCATATTTCTTATAAAAAACATATTTTCATAAATATATAGAATAAGTATTATCACTTACAGTATACGTAAGAGCTAAATTGTTTGAACTCCCATAATGACGAGCTCAATAGTCAAACTTTATATCTTCAAGTGTATCTACAATCACAAGAATGTTATATTAACTTCGGAATCGAAAACTTAAATCAATGAAGAAATTGATTACTTAAAATGCTCCATAATCTCATTTTGGAATCTTAACATGCATCCCAAGGTTCATTTGCTAACATCAGAACCTAAAATAGATTGAAAATATAAACTAATTCATGTAAAAACCCTTAAAACCAATCTATACGGTAAGATTACCTTGAACTAGTTTCTAAATACCTTTGAATTGGACTCAAATATCTCTAAACCAATACGAAATCAGCCTCAATTGCCTTTGAATCACCTATAAATATCACTAAACGGGTCATAAAACCCCCAAAGCAGGACTAGCCTAGTCAAATCAACACCAAAACTGGATTGAACCAACTTAAAAACTCTCAGAGCTAGATTAAATTGACCTAATAAACCCTTAGACTGGTTTGAACCAGTTGAACCTAACTCAATTGCATTAGACTAGTCCACTAAACTAGTTAGAGTAGCTAAACAGTATAATCGGCACAGATTCAGAATCTATCTGGGTTAGCCTTCTTCACTTGGTAACCCAGGAATTGACCTGGTATAATACCCCAAATTTTTGGGGTATTAGAATTGTGAAAACTTAAAAAAGGTTAAACTAAAACAATTAGAACTAAAGGGGGTTTAAATAGAATTAATAAGAAAAGGGTAGGGACTGAATCGAAAGAGATCAAGTGTTCAGGGTCCAAATTGAGTAAAATCAAAATTTTGGGATCAAATCGAAGAGAATCAGAGATCTAGGGACAAATTTGCAAAGATTATAAAAAAAAAAAAGAAAAATTTTATATGATCCCCGTCTGTAACAATCTCAAAGGAACCTAGATTTCCAATTTTCGTTAATTGCTGAGATCTACGAGATTTAATTTCCAATTTAGAGGATATATGTGCATATCGACATCTGAGGGACTAAAATCCCAAATTAATTAGTGCATAGATGCCCTTTGTGTGTGTCGTCTTCTTCGGTTCTGTACAATCGTCGTCGCCACAGCTAAGGTACTCACAAGCTCAAATAACCGCAGAGCTTCGACAAGTGATCGGCCTCCCTCGTTTCAGTCTACCATTTTGATTGGGATTGCAGGCTTCAATTGCGATGTAACCTAGGTAAAAATGCTATCTTCATGTTGGGAGGAAAGGAATGGGTCTGCAAGAAAGACCTGAATCAAGATTTGGATGTAAGTTCGGTTTTCGAAAGTTTATAAATAAAAAAAAAGAAAAGGAAATCAGGTTTGGGCTAAGAAGAATAAATGGGCTATGGGGTTTTTAGATCAGGCCTAGATTAGTGGTTTAGGCCTACAGATGAGCCAGTCCAAAAACTAGGCAAAACCAAGTCAAATAAATGGATTGTGGGTTGTCGCAGAACCCAGATCCAAGATCTGAAATAGGAAAAAAAATTAAAGAAAAGAAAAATAAGAAAATAAAGGAATAAAGGAAAAACCGACTGGTTCACATAGATTCTAATTGGTTCTCCTCCAGTTCAGGGGTAGATTAATTAGATAATTAATTAAATTAACTAGTTTAATTTCAGTTCAATGAAAATAATACTATTTTAAGCCTGGTTCAGGGAAAATATGCATAAAAACCGGCGGTTCAACATATATGAGACTGGTTTAGTGATTATTAAGGTCGGTTCAGTGGTTTTTAGATCGGTTCAAGGCCGGTTCAATGTGATAGAAATTGATGTAAGGTCGGTTTAGTGATGTAAAGGCCGTTTCATGGCCGGTTCAACCTTTTAAATGCTGGTTCATGGCCAGTGCAGCCCTTTAGTGGCCTGTTCATGATCGGTTCAGTGTATTAAATGGTAATTTTGGCTTAAATAAACTGGTTTTATGTTCTATAAGATTGGTTCATGACTTTGGCACTTGGTTATGACTTATTTCACTGGTTTGGGACTTTAGCGGCCTTGGTATAGGTTCGGGCACGAAAATCTAGAGTTTTATTTGGTTCCTTAATTAGGGAATATCATTTATATGATTCTCGGAGACATTAGACGTATAAATTGAGATACTTTGTTATTTTATGATTTTAGATATGCACGTACGATTCTTGTTGAGCTCGTGTTTTAGAGATTGGATTTATCAACTTTTGTTATTCAGTGAGTAATAATGTGCATTTATGAGTATTTACTGTTTTCCATAATTGTTATACACTCTAGTTTTAAATGATTTATTTGTTTTTCAAAAAATTTGATTAACTTCTGTTTTAAAAGTGAAACAAAGGACATGGATGGCATTTTTGAAATTATTTGGATTGAAATATCTGTTAATTATGTTTGACTTTGTACATGAAAATTTTGGTTAAACTATATCTATTTGATTATGGAAGAGTCTGTTAAATGGATTTTATTTATTTTGAAAACTGGAAAGTTTGTTAAATTATTTTGTAATTCTGTAAAACTGTTTTTTTGAAGGGAGTTTTGAATTTTAAAACACTGCAACTAATGGTAGTATGCGTTAGACAAATTTGCACTCTGTACGAGTCCCCATCTAGTAAGGGTGATGGCACTAGACTATATAATTTCTGTTTATTAATGTTAGACTGATTTGCACCCTGTACGAGTTCCCATCTAGTAGGGGTGATGGTGTTAGACTTTCTTATTTCTATTTATCAACATGGCTGATATATTGCCGTTTTGTTATCCAAACAAACTGATATGTTACCATCCTGTTATCTGGGCAAACTAATACGTCGCTATTCTATTATATGGACTGACTGTGTGTCGTCATTCTGTTATATGGGCTGACTATGTGTTACCATCCTGATTATTGGCTAATTGTGTGTCATCGTCCTGTTTCCCGATATATGTTACATTCTGGATTACAAACTCCCTAAATTATGGAAATGGTTTGGTTTAAAATTTTTGATTTCTAACATATGAAAATGATTTGCTATACTGGAAAGTTTCTGATATTTGTGAATGATTTGTTATACAAAAAGTCTTTCTGATATATGAAAAATGATTTGTTACACTGAAAGATTTTCTGACATCTACAAATGATTTGTTATACGATAAGGTTTCAAAAAATGTAAGAAATTTTGTTAAATGGTAAAATGTTTTGATCTTAAATGTTATATATGTCCTTTATTCTTATAAATACATGTTATTATTTATTGGGTCTATCGACTCACCCTTTATTTTTTCCAGATTCCGAGTTCAGTACTCAGTGGGATTCTGATGCTTAAGAGAAGTTTTTTACTTCCATTGTTTTCGTTATCAGTTGGAAAAGTTAGTTATTTCAGTGATTTGTATTTTTTTCTAAATTTTATAGATAATTCCATTTGTTACAGACATGTTCTTGAGGCTATATTGACAGTTGAGTTGAGATTTGGATACGACTTTGTTTCTGATTATATATGAGATTCTAGCTCAGATATATGTTCAGGGCTTGCAGGGTTGGATTTTATTTCAGCTCTTGCGCCGGTCACGGCTCCATTTTCTAGGTCGTGACAAAGATTTCCTGCAAAACAACCTGGAAGCTTGGAAACCAAAATTAAAGCACTTACTTATATATAAGGACAAAATAAAACAAATAAGAATCAATTATTGGAAATAAATTAATTACATAATATCTATGTTTGTGTGTGAATTAATTATTGAAAAGAAATGATTATGTGAGTCATGTAATTTAAACTTCCTTTTTGTAAATTAGTTCTATTTTGTAGTGTTAGAAAAAATTGATTATATGAATTTATAGTGTACACACTATAAATTCACATAATCAATTTCTTTCCAATAATTAATCTCCATTTATTTCATCTTTCATACACACACACAAAAAGAGAAATAGATAGGGATTAATTATTGGAAAGAAATTGATTATGTGAATTATAACGTGTGTGTGTGTGTGTGTGTGTGTTTGGAAAAAGGAAACAAATGAAAACTAATTACCGAAAAAAATTTGATTATATGAAACAAGGAAATAGACAAAAAAATTAATTATTGGAAATGAATTGATTACATGATTGCATGTAAACCAAACATGTAAGAAAATGAAACTTTGAAACTCTTTTTACAAATTGATTCTATTTTATAATATTAGAAGATAAATTGGTAATTTTATACTGTCATTTGTAAACCCATAAAACTGTTGTTGTTCAATCCAATTTCTACTCCATTTCTTGTTAATTTCAAATTATTATCCAATATGAGTCTTAGCTGTGAAGAAGAGAGGATGGAAATGTCTTAAGTACTATATGCATCAGCAGTGGGAATCCTGATATTCGCTATGATTTGTACAAGGCCAAACATTGCACATGCAGTGGCAGTGGTTAGTCGGTATATGGCGAATTTTGGTAGAGAGAATTGGAATACTGTAAAGAGGATCCTAAGATATATTAAGAAAACTTCTGATATTACATTATGTTTTGGAGGATCAGACTCTGTGATCAAAGGGTTTATTGACTCAGATTATGCATGTGATTTTGATAAAAGCAAATCCACTACAAGTTATATGTTTGCACATACTAGTGGAGTTGTAAGTTAGGTTTCAAAACTACAATTAGTCGTAACTACACCAACAACTAAAGCAGAATAGGTAGCAGCTACACAAGTTAGTAAAGAAGCAATATGGTTGAAGTTAGTGTTGGAGAAATTCGGGCACAAACAATAAAATATTTCTCTATTTTGTGATAGTCAGAGTGTTTTGCATCTTGCAAGAAATCCATCCTTTCATTCAAAGACAAAATATATATGAGTTCAGTATTACTTCGTTCGAGAGAAAGTGAAAAAAAAACTGTGAATATACAGAAAATTCATACAAAAGAGAACCTAGTTGATTTTATGACAAAAAACAGTCAATATAAACAAGTTTATTTGGTTTCGATCATTTTATGACCTGATAGAGATGTGAGCAACATGGAAATGGCAAGATAAAAATAATTGTGTGAAAATATGATCAATATTCAATCAAATCTTCGAGTGGGAGATTTGTGGGGTCCAACCCATAAAATAAAATGGTTGTAGGTTGTATTCATATGGATTAAAATAAGCACAAAAAGTGCATGTTGTATTCATTCGAATAAAATAAGCACCGAAAGCATTTGGTGCAAAGTGAAAAGAGTAGGATATCGGGCAAATGGAGAAGCCTTCCTTGCCTATAAATAGAGGAAAGCTCGACCTCCTTAATTCGCACCAAGTGAACATCCCAAGCCACCGAGTAAGAAGTTAAAAAGAGATAAAGAGAGAGTTAGAGGTTTTCTCCTATTTAAGAGATATTAATGTTGTTTATCTCCTTAAAATAGAGAGAGGTTATAACATTAATTTCTCATTGTGAAATTCTTCTATCTTTATCCGTAGTTTTTATCCTAAATTTATTTGAAAATTTTCTACATAAATGCTTGTGTCCCTGCTTTGTTATTTGATGTTAGACTAGTAGAGTTAAATGACGTTGTAGTTTGAATTTGAGCAGCCTCTCACTACAGGTATTGCTTTGCCATAGCTTCTTTTTGTCTTCTAACAGCACTGCAACCACACTACCGGAGAAGGTAGGGAAGCCGGCCCTCGCCAGTGGGGGTGACTTGCACTATTTGGCCTGCTCGTCTGAGTTGAGTGGCAAGACGTGGACCCTGGAAGATGATGAGGCTAACAAAGAAGAAGATGACAAGAAGTTAAAGCATAAGTCAACCAATGACCGAAAGGAGAAAGAAGATTTGCGGAGAGATGGGACAGAAAATAGACGAGCGAAATGAGAGAAAACAATAAAATGAAATTTATTTACAAGTTTGTCACCGTCTTTTTTTAATTTTGTGGATAAAACAACGAGTTTAATTTTTTATAATTTTTAGTTTTTAACCTATTTTAAATAATATTTTTAAAAATTAAAAATAAAAAATGCCAAAATTTCTATTTGTACACAAAATAGAAACAGAAAACGATAAAACCAAAAATGCGCTTAGAATTTTATAACTCTTGGAACCAGAACACGTAAACTCCAAAAAGTCCATCTAAAAGTCGTATCATACGTGTTCTCAAAGACTTCTCCACAAAATAGTTTAGTCGGTCGTCGTCAGCATGCTTGTCTCTCACCGAAGGCGTGAGGCAGTACATCAAAGAAACTCCCGCCAATGTTACAAAAAAATAAAAAACAAAGAGAGAGAGAGAGAGAGAGAGAGAGAGAGACTGGCCAATCACTCCTCGCATCTTCGTTTAGTGCGGTTGTCCAAAAGGGCCACAAGAAGAAAATAGGAGGTTGACGCTAGTGCAGTGGTTGGAGTTTGGTACCGCCTAGGCTAACAGGCGATCCAAGCCGTTGATTGGGGCTGAAATTTCCATCACCAGATCATCGCGTCCCTCCACATTGTGTCTTGGCCCGAGTCCGTAAAGGGGACTTGACCCACAATATATCTCCTCTTTCAAAAACAGATGCGCCGTGTTCCTTTTGCCTGCGAATATTGACGTAGGGTCGGGTCACAATAAGAGTTCAAATCTTCATAATTCAGTGGGTTTGGTTTTATGGCAAAAATTAGATTTTTTAATTTCTTAGAAATTGAACATAATAAAGAAGTCAATTTTTATACTATTACAAAAAACTCTAAATTATAGTTATGATAAGAAATTAATTTTTATAAAAACAATAAATTTATTTTAAGAATTTCTCATTTTAAAAAATTAATTTCTTACTAATTAAATATTATAAAAATTCAATGTTTAAAACTATTGCAAGAATTTGTAAAATGTACCCTATTACTAAATTTCTCTTATTTATCCTTTGTGGTTTGAATTGTTTCAGGCCAACATAAACTTCGGAAGAATTTATCTAATTATTTCCTTGTTCTTGGGTTCATTGCCCACTTGGGACCCATCAAATTTCCATTAAGATTATTTTAATTTAAAAATTTTTGTGGCAATAACTCTAACTTAAATGGTTTGGTGTTGAACAGAACTTTGCAAATTAGAAAATTTTATTGACTTTTAAAGCTGGCTTGTTGGAAACCATTTTAAATGGGTCTAAGCTTCCAAAATTTGAAATGGATCCAGTTTTCAAATTTTTACTTATCAATTAGGTAAATAGTTCTTACCCACTTCATTAATTAGAAGACACTTCGTTAATTAAAAGATTAATTTTTGTCTTCTCTAAACTACTTCATTAATTAAAAGATACCAAAAAGATTAGGGGGTTAGCTGCCCTAGCCTTCACAAAAATGACTTTTGTGTTTGGAAGCATTGACGTGGGAAATGGGAACCCTCATTCAATTCCTTTCTCCAACCTACCTACAGCTATCAAGAAGAATTAATGCTATCAGGGGCGACCTCTTCTAGTTTTTACGTGCTCATCATAATTCATACATTCATGCATGTCGCCTTCGTTCACATGATCTACTGTCCTTATTGTCCAGCCTGGTTAATGTGTATTCTGCACCACCCACTTCAGGACATAAAAACACCCATTTAATATTATCCACCTTGTTCAGAGAGAAGTTCTCTTCATAGGGTCATATATATGTGTGTAAACATCATGAACTTTTGTGATATCTTGTTGGCTGTCTCTGTGATGAGAAGATCAAAAAACTTATTTTTATGCAACACGAAACGCTATCTAATTCAAAATCCTATTTGTTCTAAAACTCTATCTCTTTGAAACTCCATCTAAATTCTGTTTTGAAAAGTTTAAAAATCGATAAATGTTATTCGAATTCAAGAATTCGTTGTTGAAGAGTTCGATCAACGAACGTCTATTAGACTTTGGATCTTTGTTTAACACTTGAATTATATCATTTGTTTTCTGGCAACATGAAAAGTGCCCTTTTACATATCAAGGTTTGTGCTTGAGAGATATATATTTTTTTAATACTTGCAGTTTTTAGGGAATCAAAAATCAATTATTTATTTTATTTATTTGGTTAATTACAAAAAATCTTGACTTAGTTTTTTATTTGTTTGGTTTTAATGAAAAAAGAAAAAATGTGTTTGTATATAATATAGAAAAATATATATAATTGATATGGAAGTTGAATTAGTTGGGCAAGGACCATAATTTTTAGAACATCGAAGGGGGACACTTAAAGTAGAACTTGACGGCCACCAAGCAGGTGAGTGCTTGGACCGGGGCGCTGTCAGGTGGAGAGGGAAGTTTGTTTAGCATTAGTTAAATGGACTTAGGGTTTTGCTAAATGCATGAGTTGTCAAAATTATTGATATTTAAAAGAGTGAAGGTGAAGAAAAAAGGACACTTGGATGCACGCCCACGATGTCGTTGTCACAGCAGAAAAGGAATGTTGTTGTCAAGGTTGTTATTTGACTACTTTCAATGAAGAAAATTAGAAATACAGACCTTGTAACGTGTGACCGCGTGGGAGGGGGAACCACCACAAGCCCAAGTTAGTCCATGGGTTCAAATGGCAACTACTTTTTCCCCACTAGTCTAATTTGTTGGTTCGACGAGCATATATTTTAAACTTAAGAAAATAGTTTATAATTTTTAAATTTTTTATTTTGAGACATCTAAAATTTTAAAATTGAATTATGTACAAGTAGAGTTACAAAATTGTCAAAAAATATTTAATTTTATGTAAAATTGCAATAAATATATTCTATAATTTTTTTATACTTATAAGTATACTAATTTTTTTACGATCCGAGACTAATATTATTAATGATATTATAATTATTCCTTCTTAAAATGTGTATTTTCATATATTTGAATATAATTCTTTTATATAAATATAATAATGTTTTGCTACTTATAATACATTTATTGGGTATGTATGACTATTTTAAAACTTCTCTTTTGATGCTTGAAAATTAAAAGAATATTTATATATAGTTAAAATTTCAAATTTAAAACTACATAGAAAGGTGAGATGATAACCATTGTATCAAAATCTTTAACCTAACTAGATGAAACTTTTACCTTACATAAATTAATTCTAAAATCCAAATTTTATTATTATAATTTTAAAAAAATACTGTTCAAAATTTTATAATTTTTTTTAAACAGCAAATATTAAATTCTTGGTTGCTAAAAGAACAGCACAGCATCCTCGTTCTCCCAAACAAGATTTTAGAAAAAGGACAAGGTTTATTTGTTAGACAGACAAATTGAGTGTGTATGGCTAAAATTAGACAAGTATATTAAATGTAACTGTGTATGAAAGTTGTCAAATATTGATGTAGGACTGATGCTATGTCCCAAAAAAAAAAAAATGTTATTCCATAGTAACATTTAATCTTTTCCTTTTTTTCAAAAATTATTATTTTAATATATGATATATTTTTCTAACATTGTTTAATTTATTTTTATATCAGTTTCTATTAATTCAATTAAATTATGTCAATTCAAAAATAAAATTGAGTAAAAATCTTAGAATGTATGATTTAAGATTATATTCAATACAGTTGATAAAGATAAAATAAGAAAAATTATTAGACTTTATTCTATATTTAATAGACATGATAAGAGAGTCATCTAAAAATTTAAGCAATCCTTCTATCCATATTTATCCAATTAAATCTGAAGAAATTTATAAAAAATAAATTGCTTAAATTTTATTTTTTAATAATCTTAACCTTAACAAAATATACTCGCATTCTTTTGGGACAAAGACTGCGTAAATGATCCAAAATAATACTAAACAGGCTACTTTATATTTCTGTAAATAAAATATAGATAGTTTCATTTGACACCACGTGGCTCGAATCTACGGCCGCTCCTCGATGATCGCAAAGACATAAATGCCCTGCCCCCGCACCGACGCTTTCGCTACGGTACATACCATATTATTTTCAAATAATTTATCAGTCCTCATCAGTAATTCTATTACACTTCCGGGGGCAGTATCGCCAAACAAGAATTTCTCGATAGCGGAGTCCTCCTGTTCGGCAGCTGTTTGTTGTGAGTCCGCCATAGGATTCTCTCCCGTCTCTATCCCCCTCTGCATCCCTCCCTCATCTTCACCCTCATCCAGTCTCTATCTTGATTTATATTATCTTCTCTACACATCGCATGCGTACATATATATGGTAAATAAACGTATATAATGGGCAGAATAGAGAGGTTTTGTGCTGCATTCAAGCCAAACGCTGCTTGCCGTTCTTCTGGGTTCGCTGCACAGTGAGCACCGGTGTAAGTTCACGAACTCTCCTAGTTTTATTATCTAAAAATCCCAGTATAAACAAAATTTCCGGGAATGTGCGCTGTCGGCATGTTTTCCGGGAATGTCCATTAGATAATTGCGGATTTCAGTTGGTGGTGTTGCTTTTCTGGGCGCGGAAGTAGAGATGGCGGAGAAAGCAGGCAACACTGAAGCAACAAATCCATGGGTTTTCCGGTCGAATCCGATGGTACAGCGAGGGTTTAAAGCCCTGACCCTGTCATTCTTTCTGGGGATTTTGATTGTTTGGGGGATTGATGGATGGAGTTTCAATAGTTTCCATAAAGAGTTTGTTCTTCTTAAGTTCACTAACACCCGTAATCGAACCCAAGCCCAATTCACGCACCGAAACCAGGGAAATTTCAGTCCTTACATTGCTTTAGTTCACCCCAATCTGAGCTTCCACGAGAATTTCACCCACAACCCAGAAAATTTGACACAAACGCAGAAAAATTCGTCAGAAATTCTCACCCACAATCCAGAAAATCTGACACAAACGCAGAAAAATTCGTCACAACTTCCCAACCGCAACCCAGAAAATCTGACACAAACGCAGAAAAAATCGTCACAAATTCCCATTATCCCTGCTAATGTCACCAGTTTTAGTAAAAGTTTCCCTACCCACAGTTCTGTAAATCTCACAGAGCCTCCAACTCTGGCGAAGGCTTCGCCGGAGTGGATTTCGTCAGAGTTAGAGCCAAACTACACCTCGAAACTCCTCGCTGATTGGCTAGCACCGGGAGGATCGCCGTGCAGAGACTCGAAGACAGTGGAGATTTCGGTTCCGAAACTGGACGGCCTTGATAGAGTCCAGCTGTCAACTGGGGATATACATGAGTTCGTGTTTCAGGCGTTGGATGAGTCGGGAAAGCCCCGGTGCTCCGGCGGTGATTACTTCGAGACCGACCTCTCCGGCGTGGCGTGGAAGTCTCGGCCACCGGTGAAGGACTGGGGCAACGGTACTTACTCGCTTTCTCTCCAAATCCACCAAGACTTCGCCGGCGACTACAATCTCACCGTGATTCTACTTTTCCGGCACTTTGAGGGCCTTAAGTTCTCCCCCAGAGATTCGCCTTCGATAAGGAGCTCCGAAAGTTTCCGATCAAGTTCTTCAAGTCTAAAACCCTCCTGCCGGAGATGGCCGCATGCAAGAAATCCGACTTCCGACGAGACGTCTGGACCGGCCGGTGGACGCGCCACGGCGAGAACCCGTCCTGCTCGATCGACCGCGAGGGACGGTTCAGGTGCTTTGCACCGGCCTACCCATGCAAAACCCCGTGGTGCTATGGCCCTCTTGGGTCTCTTGAGAGCAATGGCTGGACATATTCAACCCATTGCTCGTTCAAGCTCTTCTCCGGCGAAGAAGCTTGGAAGTGTCTCAACGGACGGTGGTTTTTTTTCTGGGGCGATTCAAATCACTGCGATACGATTCGAAATATCCTCAACTTCATCCTTGATTTGAGGGATATCAAAACCGTTCCGAGAATATTTGACATGAACATCACCAATCCGAAGAACCCATCCCAAGTTTTTCGCATCACTAGCATCTTCAATGGCCACCAGAATGAAACTGGGAATTACCAGGGATTAAATTCTTTGAAGGACGATGGGTACAGAGAGTTACTGAAAGGGTATTTTTCTGGTAAGACTGTGCCGGACACTGTCGTCATGAACTCGGGGCTGCACGACGGAGTATTCTGGCAGAACATCCGGAGGTTTGCGGACGGGGCGGAGAGGGCGGCGGCATTCTGGGCGGAGGTAGATAATTTTAAGATTAATTTTTCAGAATCACCGGTGAATTAGATTAATGGATTTTATTGTGTACTCCGTCAAAAAAATTTAAAAACTTAAAGGAGCTTTGTTGCTATTTTCTTCATTATTTTACCAAAAGTAGTTTTGTTGACGAATAAATTTTTGTTTCAAAAAAAAAACAGAAAAGAATTTTCAAAACAAACCTGAACAACCCCTAAATTTTCTTGACCTTATTTTTAACTTTGTTTGGGGCTGTTTGTTCTCCCTCCAGATTTTTTATTGACTTTTTTATTTGCTTTTTTTTACTATTATTATTTTTTGTGGTCTGATTATCTGTTGAATTTCTGCAACAGGTGTTCGAGGAGGTGCGGCGACGAGGGTTGGCAGCGCCGGAGGTGATATATCGGAGCACGGTGGCGACCGGCGGCTACGCGCGGCGGTTGGCATTCAATCCGAGCAAGATGGAGGCATTCAACGGGGTGTTGCTGGAGAAGCTGCGGCGGCGAGGGGTGGTGGGATGGGTAGTGGACCACTTCGACATGACGTACCCTGGCATTACGACAACCGCTGCAGCGACGGAGTCCATTATGGCCGAGCTCCGGCGAAGGCGCGGTGGCGTGACGGCGAGATTGGCCACCAGTACTTCGTCGACCTCATGCTGGGCCACGTGCTGCTCAACGCCTTATGCGCAAGTTAGCGAGGAAGCTTAGGTTTATGCTAAATTACGCCGCCGGTGATTCCAGAATTCTAGTATGGAAGGATTTTGGTTGTATCTGTGCGGGTCACATGCTGTTCAACGGTTTCTGCGTAAGGTATCGTGGCATTGCATGGTTATACTAACGTGAGCCGTCGGTGTTGGAAAATGTCAGTACATTGCAGCTGGAATGATAAGATTTTTGATAGGAGAGGAGGTGCTTTGTTGGTTGGGAGAAAAAGATGAAGCGGCGGTGGGGCCTATACTTATAATTTTTCACAATGTAAGATTCTTTTTGGGTTTTTAAAATTGGTTTATTTTTAAAATGAGTAAAATCAATTTTATGGCTTTTGACCGTTTGGAAAAGCTGGCTCTCGAAAAGTTGAGAGAAATTGATTTTACCTTTTATGATAAAAGCCAATTTTTGAAGAGATAATATATACGTATCTATATATTATGTGTTTCATTCATTAAACATGGAACATTCTTTGTTAATTATTTATTATTATTCATAAATACCAATTTTCTCTCCTGTTGAAGATTAGTTTATTTTCTAAAGATGAAAATTGTTGTACTGGGATTGTCTTGCAGAGTCTTTACCAGCGTGCTTGTTATATAATTTCGGAAAGCACGTGTCATGTGTTTGATGATGGTTTCTTCTTTTATTATTGACAAACACACTTTACAAATATTTACATTTAACTCGTTATTCTTTCCTACGACTTGAAGAAGCGATAAAATAAATCAATAATCCCCAAATTTGTATATATATATTTTTTTTTACATTAACAGTCTAAACTAAATAGAAACCAAGTTAGGGGACGGAAAAAAAAGTTAAGAGTTGAACTTGTGACTTCAAATATGGAGAGGAAAAAAAATTGAACTCTTGAGTTCGAGAAAATAACTTTTTAGTTATTTTTTTTAATCCTTTTTCATTGTCCCGAACCTAACATCTAAATTTATAGATTGGGCCTTATCATAAATGGGCTATACGCTCTAGAGAGATAGAAGTCATATTTTAGGTGGACTGGGTCCAAACATCTCATAAGACCTCTGGTCCAAACTTGTCTCTCCATCCAATCCTACCAATAAAAAGAGTACAACCCATATTATTTTATGATCTGGTAGTATCTAAAAAGTTCAGGCAAGAAAATGAAAACGATTACCCACAAATGTAGAATTAAATATACATATAAGAATTTGGAACGGACTTGTGAGCTTGTGGCTTCAAAGTTCCCGTTTCAATTTCTAATTAGCTTAAGCTAAAAAGTATTTTACAACTTGTTTTGCAACTCAACTCATAAATTGGATTGGAAGTTCGGAAGTAATAAAATTTGACCTTTATGATAAAATTGCCATAAATATTCTTAAAATTATTGAACAAAATAGCCATATTATGTGTACCAAAATAATGTTTATAGGTACATATTTTTATTTATATCACAATTTAGGGGCATTTACAAAACTAAACCAAAATTTAAAAATTATAACTTTCATTTTTGCCTAGATCACTGACCCAAAGCTAGACGGAAACTGTTTCTCCAGTAGAAGAGTGCAAGAGAAAAATTCAGACCAAGAACTTCTTGTAAAGAGAGTCTGAATGAGCCTTGTTATAGACCATAGCTCACACAAAATAAGAAAACTTTCTCAAGGAGATTCCAGGGAGGCCAACCTAGAAGATCAATTTACATTAGATATCATTTCAAATTTCACAAAACTAAGATGACTGCTGTAGTAAGACTCTGAAACACAGATCAGAAAGAACTTATTGAAAGGAAACTTTCTCCACTGTGAGAGGAGCAAGTCTACAGTAGTAATAGTTCTATGTAGATGTAGTCTGGAAGCAAAGAAGCTCTCTCAATGTGAAGGCCATCCCCTTGCCTTGGCCATCCAAATTAACCTCATCAAGAAAATTGTCTGCTGCAAAATACCTCTAGCCCAAAATTTAATATTTTAGAGACTTGAAACAAACTTCCTGCTTGGAAACAAGTTGAAAAATATCAAAAGAACAAGAAATACAGCTCAAAACTATGCTAATGAATCAATATAATCTATCACGTCAAAATTAAAACCCCAGAAAGAAAAAGAAAAGCCACATCTAACATTTCACAAATTAAAGAAAATAAAATGCAAAGAACCAAAGAGACGGCTGCATAAAAGCATATTCAAAATTAAAATCTACTGTTTGGATCAGTTTCGTTCTAGTAACAAGTCTGTAAATCTGTAACAAAGAATTATGTGCGGCTCAATCCCGTTGAGGTAATTCATATGGTTCAGCTGCTTTTGTTAATAAACTCTTGTTTGCACTTCATCTTCTGTCATTCTGTTTCCGTTTAAGACCTTGGTGGGTTAACAAATCTAAAAATGCAAGCAGAAAAAGACACACCTTCATTGTCTAAGCGAGGTGATTCAGAATAGGATGAAAGAAATTCCAGATTGTCAACCAGTGACTGATGACAATTTTAAACTATAGAAAGAATACTGATGGGCTTCAAAAATATGCAGAAACCACTGTTGGTTTATTTCAATTAATAGCTGATGGCATCTTTGCATGACTGATTAAAGAAACAAAAGCCAGCGCAGCAAAACTGAAAACACATGTAGGGCCACTAGCAACTTGGTTTCGCTAATGGAAATCTTTAATCTGGTGTGAGAAAAACGAATCTAAATTTTGAAATCATCAATTTTCCATTCCAACACCAGCACAGGTTTCCAAGTCGACTAGCAGTGCCTACCTACCTTAATAGACAGGATAACAAAAAAGCTCAAAATTACATTGGGCAAAAAACTGGCATTGACCCTCGACATTATTTTAATTGAACTGAAGAAACAAAATTGAGAAAGGTAAGGCTGAACAGAAATCACAAAATAAATGCCTGAGTTTTCCATAACTGAAAATGCATGATTCATCATAAATACATTGAATCCTACATTTTCATGGTGTGATTTATCTATTAGCATGAGAAATTATATACTTTAATACTGGGGAACATCATTAACAGATGAAAGTTACTAACACCCAGGTCTCCAATCCACTCTGTAATAAGCAGCAAAAAATATAATAACGTTATTTCTCCATGACTTTGGCTATAATGATTGGGCTAAGCTTGGAAAAAGAAAAGAAAATAAAAGAAAAGAAAAGAAAAGAAAAAAGACCTAGTAATTCAGCTCACCAAACTGGAAATTATTGTTTCTGTCCACCATGAGGTCACCAAGTTTTGGTACAAAATGGAAGCTCAATATTTATTCAGTTCAATAAGGAAAAGTAGAAACAAAATCCTCCAAATCATCTTTTATAGCAGAAGACAAGAGAAGAGCATCCAAACAGTGGAATTCTTCTACTTCTTCTTCTTCTTCTTCTTCTTTTTTAATTTTTTATTTTTACTTTAACGTTTAACAATTGTATCAGAATATCGATAAAAAAGAATCAGACCATAAAAATAACTTATTTTGTACCACAAATTTAATATAGAATGAGGAATCTACAAAGAATTTTCTCAATACAAGGCCAGTTATACCATTTGACAAAAACTACTCAAGTGGAGATGGAAAAGAAGAAGAAGTGGAAGTAATTACCGGAGTTAGGCATAAAGAATATAAATTTTATATAGAGCCATGTATATATTAAATGTAAAGTGATGCATTCACGTGGGTATGTGCTCCCCAGAACTTAAGACAAGAAAGTGCTGGATATTAAAAATTTAGTGAAATGCTTTCTAGTCGGTTTTCTTCACTCATGTTGTTGAACAATTAACTTTTGATGGGATCTTTTTCAGAAAATGATGAAAGGATAGTTTTTTTTCCTCTCTTCTATTTTCTTTTAGTTATGTACAGCTGGTAATCAGCAACCAAAGAGGCACAAGTTTAAGAAATACAATGAACACCTCGCCCACTAAACAAAAGAAGAATATATAAATATAAATAAATAAACAAAATTGAGAAAAAACCAAGATCCAACAACTACTGAAGTTAACAAAAAGCATAATAATTCTTCACTTCATCTGAAACAATATAGAGTACTGACAAAAGAAGGGATGTATATATGCAGGAGAACATGGCATCAGAAAACTAGAAGATCTTAACTAGAGTGGGTTCAAATAGCACGTCAGTTTCTGCTTTTCTATCTCAGTTTCATTGAAATCCAAATTACAGTTCACATTCTTCTAAAATACAGCAGAACTTGTAAATCCATAGAGTAGATTATCTTATTTCACTACGTTATATCTGAACAACCCTTTCTGATATGTTCCTAGATTTTGGGTACACCTTTGAAAAGAATTTTGAATACGAGTATCTACAATAGAGAATTCAGAAGGTACTCCAACGATGATAAATGAATGTAGGTCATCCCTACATGACACAAACCCGTCAGCAACATTAACACACAGCGAACATACAACATGGACCGCTACTTCAACACACTGAATAAAATATGTGATATGCAACAACTAATTTCACATTGACTTTTGAAGGAAATGAAACTCGGATGAAAATTAACAATGCTGAAATATAACAAATCAGATGATTGAACACTGAATAAAAGAACATCAAACATTAATCATATTGAGAGAGAGTGGCACACTGGAAAAACACTGAAACAAGGCCAGTTGCTTGACAACATAATTGGAGATGGAGCTGAACAGAAACAGATCTGATTGCTGGGTGGAGCTATCTTGATCAGAGATGAAGCTTTCTTGATCGAAGACAGAGCTGTTGAGGTGTCACCCGAGGAGGTTTTTTATGGTGAGCCTCATTAGATAAGCAAAGAAGCCAAGGATTAGGGCTTTGAGATTTTGAGACTTTTGGGACTTTAAACCCTATCTTAACGTCCCATAAACTAAGGAAGCCCAAGAATCCCAGAAACCCAGTCCCAAACACCTCCTGAGATTAGGCACTCACAAGGGCCGCCTACTTTTCTATTCAAGGACTGGTACTCAGGAGACGAATATCTCCATGACTTTGTTTCCTTGCATTTATGAAAGATTGGAAAGTTATATATGCATATAATTAATCCAAAGTGAAAAAAATCATAGATATATCTCTATTTAATTAAAATGTACCAACTCATAAAGGGATACAGCGTGTTTATTGACTCTAGGAAAGTAAGACCCTTTATAGTGTTTAGCATACCAACAAACCTCAATCTAACCTTGAAATTGACTCTAAAGTTAGGACACGATTTCTTCGAGACTTGAAAGTAAAGAATGATCCAATCGGCTGTGAAGTTGAAAGGAAGAGACCGCACCGTGCAAGTGACGGATTGTGGTACCGGATCTGCTTCAAACACATATAAGCCATTTGACTCCCTAGCTCTACTAATAATATACGTCTCAGGGCACTAAAAAATATAAGAGATTGAAAGGAAAACAAGACAAGCATAAAATGGAAGGTAAAGAAGGAGATGAAGTCGGAGGAGCCCTTTCACAATCAATAACTGGAGTGCAGAAACCATTTGCAAGAATAACACTTGGTAATTCATAATAGGGGTAAAAGAAGAAAGAATTTGTCTCTAGTAATGTGATTGGTAGCACGAGTCAATAATCCAGTTGTGAGAGGAAGAAGAAGCAAGCAGTAGAATTACCTGTCTGAACTAAAGTGACAATATATGTGGCCATTTAAGACTGAGAAATGACTTGAAATTGAGTAGATCTAGCAAATTCCTTAGTTAGCATGGTAGCAGTCTTCAATTCTAAAGTAGGCACACGTGTAGGTAAGATACTCTTCCTCTTACTAGTAGTAGCATGTAGGGTGTTTACAGTTTGGTTTAGTGCGGTTTGATACTCAAATTCAAATCAAATCATATTTTATATTTAAAATTTTTGTAAACTAAATCGAATCATGGTTTATGATTTGGTTCGGTTTCAAACCACGGTTTGTGATTTACAAAATAAAATGAATTAAATTCACTATTTTTATAAAAATTTTAACGTAATTTTCTTAAAAATTGGTCATCCATTTTTTCCCCAATATGTTAACTTAATAAATTCATTATTTATTAATTAATTATAGTAATTATACATTTTATAATAAATATATTTATATCATTTTACAGAATTTCACTATTACTAATAGAAATTATACTCTAAAAAAGAAAAAAAAATCAATTATTAAAATGAATATACACATAAAAGATAGCAAAAAGAAAAAACATACAGTCAAACAATAAAAATATACTATATATATAAAGATAAAATTTTTAATTTTATATATATATATAAGCTATACAGTTTAGTTCGATTTCATACGATTTGTCCAAATATCAAATTCAAACCAAACCACATTTTACGATTTGGTTCGATTCATACGATTTAGTTCGATTTATACAGTCTAATTAATTTGATTCGATTTATTGAACATCCCTAATAACACGTGCAATCACTACCCCTATGCTTAAGGTTTTTCGTGAACTTCCAACCATAATTACCAAATTCACCCAACACTCCCGTCGAACTATGATTTGAGAGGTGCACTCCAGATTACAGTGCGTTTTTACTCCAATACGCCTCAAGACACCCCTTGGTACGAAGTCTTGACAGAACCCATGACTACTCTCTATTTTTATTCTTCTTTACTTTCTGTTTCTACAAATCCATTGACTAAGCTCGGCTACTTCAATCTTCTGGAACATGGTCGTCGGGAAGGAGAATTTCCTACAGCATTCATGCTTTGGTAGAATTTAATAAATTAATTGATTTGATGTCCAGCTTAGACCACAAGTTTTAGACAACGTGTCTCTCCTACTTTCAACCACGTGAGCTCCACCACTTACCTCAGAGCCACGTATTATTATGTCAGTAAGGTGAGTTGTGGCTCAAGACCTGTAGCACATCTTTATTTTTATTTTTTATTTCTTATACATTTACAATCATTTAAAATTGTAAATACATCACTACTTATTTTTTCTCATAATTTATATTACCTTTTTAAATAACTATATCACTATAATTTTAAATTTAATATAATTAAAAAATTTTACATTTATTAATTTTTAATATATTCATTAAAAATACATGAAAAAATAAAATAATAAAACAAAATAATTCAAATTAAAAATTATAATTAAAGATACACTTTATATTTTCCATAATATGCTTTATGTAAAAAAAGTTCAAACATATTATATAGCGTACTAACTAAATTAGGTGACATACCACGTCCTGTACTTGTATCATGAACTAGAACATACCACGTTCTTGGTAACTATAGTTTCAACATGCTCACTTCACATGGCCAGCCTCACCACAATGGAAGCAAACATATGGGCCACCTCCCCTATCTCCTCGAGTACCACTCCAACCCACCAAGCACTCTCACCTTGATGCCTAAAACTTACTTGTGCCATAGCCTCACTAGTGGTAGATTCTTTCTGATTGCCCTTGATGGTCTCATGCGTTGCTCAAAAAAATCAACAAAAACGTCACTAAAAGAAATAGGCTTAGAGGTAGCCAAAATTTGACTTCCAATAAAGCCATACTCTAACCATAGACTAGTAAGAAAAACCATGGTTATCGTTTGTTCTTGTTACAATTGCATCTTATAGATGTCAATAGTGCTGGGCACCAATACTTTCACCTACTCACATACTCTATTAGACTCAATAAAGTGTTTGTATTAAGGTTTGTTCCTTTTGATTAGCTTGAAAAAGTCACTGGAACATACCCTACAACTGGTGTAGATTTTGCCTACTTGTAAAAGAAGGATTATAGATAATCCTAAATTTTTTTCACAGTTTGACAATGAGTAGTCATCTCCTTCACATTATTGTTCAAAATATTGTAAATTTGAAATATTAACTTCTTATATTCTTGCATCCATTGTTTCCTCCCTTTTTTCTTTGATGTTGAGGGTGGGTTATCTGTTGATCCTTTCTATCAATACTCATCGCATGGGCATAGTTCTTGCCATTCATATTCTTATGTGTAATATGAATGGTTATGGGAACTTCTTTTCAGTGGCAATTTAGCCACCTCCTTAATTCAACTATTAGTTATATTAGTAGTCATAACTTTAAACATATCAAACAGATGCAAGCAAGATGAGAGGTCTTACTTGGATCAGCTCAATGGATCTTGACAGACCTAACTGAATCTAAGTCTAGAGTTGGATCTGTATCTGGATTAGAACTTGAATCTGTATTTGGCTCAGGATCTAAATCAGATCATACATGAATCCAGTGAGGTACACCAAATATTTTGGCCAGGTTAGCAACCTCCAACGAGTCTCAACAAGCCACGGCTTAATGAATAGACACACTTTGGACTATGATTCGAGCAGTCAATCACCTTCAAGATCAAAGGAAACTTGTTCATCTCTAGTTAATTGACCTTGCACAACTGCTCAATTGACAACTCCAACCCCAATAGCTTGCTTGGTTTGTTGACCTCAAATAGATGGTTGATTAACAACTCTAACCTTGACTTGATCACAGTGACAACCTTCATGATTGTCACTGCCAAAACTCATTCATCCAACCTTTGCCATCCTCACAACTTGTCAACTTGACCCTCGCAACCTTCATAGCCACAACAGCCTGTCGACTCCACAGTTATGATAACCTTGACACATGGCCACAACTTGCTGCTCACTATTAAACTTCATTAAGTCATTTTCAAAGTCATAAAATTCTCCCTGGGTTGTGTGCACAACCTTTTTGGTGCAACATCCCTTGGTTGCGGTTTCATGACACCAATGCAACTTTGGATCACTTCCTCAACACATGGGCAAGAGATAGAAGATAGGAAAATAAAGAAAATAAAGTGAAGGAAGGGAAGATTGATTGTGATCATAACCAAAACCTAGGGTTTTAGCTCTAATACCATGCAAGAATGAGGAACTAAGAGAAGGGAGAAAGAGAAATTGATAAAAGACTAAACGGTGCTATGACCCAACTTATAAAAATTTTTTATTTTTGATATTTAACTAAGTTTAGGGGCTTAATTGCCCAAACTAAAAGTAACTATGGTCAAATTGTAATTTTGGAGGGGCAAGATTTTAGAAATTATATGTCTAAGGGCTAATTTGAGAAATCATAAAAGTTTAGGGTTAAATTGAAATAGTTAGGGGTCAAATTGAAGGAAATAAAAGAGGTAAGGTCAAAGGGCAAAGGCAAGTAAGTTGAGGGACCAAATTAGAAAGTTCAGAAGGGTGAAATTGAAGGAAATAAAAGTTAGAGGGACTGAATCATGAATGAATGGGAGTTTCAGTCCAATAGTGGACTGAAATTGTTCATGCCATACCGCAAACATTCAAGCCACTTTTCTAGGTTTTGATGGCTTATTTATGTGCATTAGGTGTTGACAACTTGTTTCCCTTAACCAATTTTGTGGTTCGAGTGAGATTTGAAGAGAAATTGTATATGGTCTAGTAGACAGGTCTAAGAGTGACCGAAACTAGATTTATGAGATTTTGAGCTATTTGACTAATTATTTCTTCGACTGAAAGCCATAAATTGGTTCATCGGGCTTAGATCTATATCCTTTGGCCATCGATTGATCGAGGTAAGCCTTGAATCTCATGATTTTTGGGTTGTTTTGCATTTAGGTACTGTGTTGTAGAACTGGGTCAAGGACCCTGGTTGTCAGCGAGGAAGACAAAATTGGATGGTGTTCAGGTCCATGCTATGTTGGCTCGACCAAGTTGACTCGGTTCACTGAGTTGACTTAGCCAAGTTGGGCTCGGGTGTGGGCTTTGGGCCTAGTTGGTTTAGGTTGGGTCACGGGTTAGGCTGGCCCAAGGAGAGAAGGGTTGGGCCGAGTTGGGTGAGTTGACTTGGTGGATCAATTGACCTAGTGAGCAAAATCGCTAAGTTGAAGCAACGAGTCAACTCGGCAAATTGAATTTAGGATATGCTATCCCAGGGGTAGAATAGAAGAAAAATTGGAATAGAATAACTAGGGTTGGGATAAGGTACCCAGGGTTTTAGATTAAGGACAAAAATGGTTTAGGGGTCGGTTTAGTGGGAACTTAAATCGGTTATAGGAAGGTAAGACCGGTTCACACCTTTGGGGGGTTTGGTTCATTAGAAAATCAAACCAGTTTTGTGTGCAAATGACTTTGTTTGGCTTGGTTTAAGACTTTTAAGGCTAGTTTAGTTTGGTTCTTGGGTATTTGAGGTTGGTTCTATCATGTTCTAAGGTATTTGAGGCTGGTTTAGTTTGATTTTGAGATGTTCATGGCTAGTTCAAACCAATTTAGGGGAGTTTAAGGCCTGTTCTAGCTTGTTTGTAATACCCCTAATTTAGGGGTATTTATGTAATTTTGATAATATAGGGACTTTGTTGAAAAATTCAAACAAGTTGGGTATTAAATTAAAAAGTTAAAGACTCATTTGATGAAATTAAAACTTTTGGGGTCTAAATAGAAATAATAAGAACTTGTAGGGGTGGAATTGGATAAAATCAAGAAACCAGGGACTGAAATTTGAAAGTCTAAAAAATCTGATTTGGGGGTCATTCCCAAATCTTCCCTCCAAGATTCTAGCTTCAATCCAATCAAATCTATGAGATATTTGATGAAATTTTCTTTGATCAATCGTATATATGTGAAAATTGAGTCTCACAAAACCAAAACCACGAACCAATTGCTCCCAAAGCACCTTCTACAAACAAAATTTCCTCTACTCTTCTTTTGCCAGTAAACTACCATAGTCGACGGAGGGGAAACTCAAAATCCATCGTGTAGGCCAACTGATTGGTCAATCTACTCCCAATATCATTGTTATCGAAGGCCAGCTTTATTAACTTGGTAGTCGTTCTTCAAAGTCTGCTTAGATCGTCAATCAAGTTGACTCAAAAACCAGGTACGAGATTCTATTAAATCGGGGGGTGTCCAGTTGGGTTAGGACGAACTGACCCAAGGCAATCCAGGTTTGGGCTTGAAAAATCGGGCCATGGGTCATGGGCTTCTACATATAAATTTAGTAATGAAATTGTGCTGTGGGCTTTAGGGGAATGGTCTTGGGCTACGCCAAGCCCATGCTATTTTGGGTTAAGTAATTGGAACAAAAATGTTGGGCCATGACCCAATAGGGAAAAAAAAATGAAAGTGAAGGAATTAATGCAAAATTGGTTGGTTCATGGGGATTCCAGTCGGCTTTATTTTGGTTCAAAGCACAGAAACTTAGGAAAATGAATAAAATAACTAGTTTAAGGCCAGTTAAGGAAAATGGGTTTGTTTTATACATAGTTCAAGAGAATTAGTGCATAAAACCGACTGATTTGGTAGATAAAGTGGCTGGTTTAGTCATTTTCAGCCTGGTTCAATGTGTATATTGTCTGGTTCACTATGCATATGGCCGGTTCTAAGTGTATTATGCCTGGTTCAATGTGTTAAATTTTAGTATATAAAAGGCTAGTTTAAGTCTGGTTCACCACATTAGTGGCTAGTTTGAGGTCGGTTTAGTGTATTAGAGGCAAAATCATGGCCGGTTCAACATCCTAATGACTAGTTCAAGGCTGGTTTAATAGTCTAATGATGAGTTTATAGATTAAATGAATTGGTTTTATGTTTTATGAGACTGGCTCAAGATTTTATCACTTGGTTCATGACTTATTTTACCGGTTCAGGACTTTAGTGGCCTTGGTATGGGTTCGGGCATAGAAATCTAGAATTTTATTCGAGGTTTTAATTAAGGAATTCATTTATACCATTCTTGGATATATTAGAGACATAAATTGACATATTTTATTATTTTATGACTTTAGATTATTTGGAGATACTTGTTAAGCCTGTGTTGTTAGAGATTGTATGTATCGATTTCCATCATTCAATGAGTAATAATGTGGATTTTTGAGCAATTATAGTTTTCCATATATGTTATAAAATCTGATTTGATGTGATATATCTAGTTTCTAAAAATATGATTAAATCTGATTTTATATGATATATTTGATTTTTTGAAAATTTGATTAAATTCTATTTTAAAAGTGAAATAGTGGACATGTATGAAATTTCTGAAATTGTTTGAAATGAAATATCTGTTAATTATGTTTGACACTACACATGGAAAATTTTGTTAAACTGTATCTGTTTTATTTTGGAATATTCTATTAAATGGTTTTTGTTTATTTTGAAAAATGAAAAGTTTTGTTAAATTATTTTGTTGTTCTGGAAAATTATTTTTAAGGGAGTTTTGGATTTTTGAACACTGCAACTAACGGCAGTATGCGTTAGATTGATTTGCACCCTGTACGAGTCCCCATCTAGCAAGGTGATGGTCCTAGACTTTTTGATTTCTGTTTATCGCCATGGTTGATATGCTGCCGTTTTGTTATCGATATGACTGATATGTTACCGTTCTATTCTTTGGGTAGACTGATATGTTGCCATCTTGTTATCTGGGCAGACTGATGTGTTGCCATCCTATTATGCAAGTAAACTGATATGTTGCCATCTTGATTACCAGCTGACTGTGTGTTGTCACCCTATTCACTAGTTGACTGTGTATCACCGCCTTGTTTCTTGATATATATTACGTTCTGGATTATGAACTCCCTAAAATTCTGATTTATGATATACGAAAATGATTTGTTATACTAGAAAGTTTTCCTAATATCTGTAAATAATTTGTTTATGGAAGAGATTCTGATATCTGTAAATAATTTGTTGTACTAGAAAGATTTCTGATATCTGTAAATGTTTTGTTGCACTAGAAAGATTTTTGATATCTGTGAATGATTTGTTATACGATAAGGTTTCCAAAACATGTAAGAGATTTGTTAAATGGTAAAATATTTTGATCTTATATGTTATACATGTCATTTATTCTTATAAATGTTATTATTTATTGGGTCTGTAAACTCACCCTTATTTTTTTCAAATTTAGAGCCTGATACTTGGTTGAATTCCGCTACTTAAATGAGTCTCTTTATTTCTGTTATTTATGTTCTTAGTTAGAAAAGTTAGTTATTTCTATTTTGTCAGATTTATATTTCTAGATTCTATAGATAACTCTATTTGGTTATAGACAGATTCTTATGGGTATAGTGATAGTTTAGTTGAGATTTTGTACACAATTTTATTTTTGATTGTGTATGAGACTTTGGTTCAAAAATATGTTCAGTTATATGTAGGGCTTATGGGGTTGAAATTTATTCTAGCCCTTGTGCCAATCATGACTCCATTTTTTGGGTCGTGACAAATATGGTATTAGAGTAAAATGATCTTTGGACCTATTCTGTTTGGAGATAAATACGAATTTCTAACTTGATAATGATGTTAAGTGTTTAAGTGGGGAAGGTTGTGACATCCCGTTCTACATCGATTTCTAAAAGTAATATGACTTGGCATATAAGAGATTAGAGGCTAATATTAGATAATCTTAGAGCCATGCTTTACTTTGGCAACTAATCAATGAATTGATGAGCCTTGAGGATTGAAAGTAAAGATTTTAAATACTTAGAGTACTTTATAAATTTTTGATGATTATGAAGGGGTAACGTTTAAGCTGTTTGAGAGTAAAAGTAGTTTAATCAACTCATTTGATGTTAGATGAGCTTTTGTAGCTTTTGGCACATAAAGTAATAAAAAAATGTCTTCGTAATTTAGAGAAGAAATTGCCAAATTTCAGGTTTATTAGTGAAATTGTTTAGAATGTGATCCTGTATGCGAAAGAGATATTGTGAGTTGGTATGCATTATTCTATTAGGTTTATAAATTACGAACATGGGAATTATTTAATATTTGGAGAGATTTTGAGCATTTTAAGAGATTAAGGGGATTTTATTAGATGACTGTATTAGCATAATTCCTAAGGTTTGAACATTGACCAATATTATGAGGCAGGTGAAATATTCAGGAAATGTAATAGAGAGGCGAAGGACAATGCCAAATGATTTTTTGTTAGATTTACAAATTGTGGTGCATTCTATTTTCTAGAGACTAATGAATTGTGGTTATTATAATAATTGTGATTATTTTGAGTACACAATCTATATGACTATTTGTAGATTCTGATATTAAATTGAGGTGTTGAGTGGTTATTTTAGGTATTAAACTTGTAATTGTGTTCTTATGATTCGGGAGACCATATTGTTATAAACCACATTATAGTGCTATCTTTTGTACAAGTTGAAGCATAGTTTTGTTTATTAGATATTCTATATATCAAATTTGATATTTAACCTAAATTTGATCTCTGGTATTAGAGAATATTAGTTTATTGTATGACATAGCAAAGAATTGTTTTATACAAGTCCTATTAGGAAGCAAGTAATTGTTTTAGAGAGTAAGAATTTAAGACGTAAGCACTATATTAGATTCTACATCATGAGTTCCTTTGGGATGGTGAGTTGACTTGAGGTTTAATTGAAAATCTGAACTCCACCAGAAATGGAGACCAAGTTAAGAGAATTGTTTTTTGGGAAAATTGATGATTTTATTTTAAAATCGAAGTATTTTCTTGAGGTGAAAAAAATTGAATGTTAGACCAAGTTGAGGCTGGTAATAAGTAGCAAAAACTTGTGCCAACAAACCATCTCAACTTTGAAATTTGGGGTTTAGTGTGGATTCTAGTCAATACTGAGCATAGAGATGCAAGCGACTCCGTATTGGATTGAAATGTAAGATGACATGTGCAGAGATATTTAAGGGCAAACATGAATGAAATTTTGAATCTATAATTATGTTGCTAGGTATTGAAAATGGAGTGATTAATAAATATAATCTTTTGGGAGTTAAAAATAAAGCTAGATTTAGCAAAATAGCATTTGAGAAAGTTTTGTTGAAATATCACTAAAGGAAAGAAGCGGCATATGAATCAAGGAAAAATGAGGTGTGCAAAGTACACCTATCTGTTCGAGGTGTAAAATTAGCTATTACTTTTATATTTTAAATTCAGGGACCAAATTTTTTTAAGAGGGTAAAACTGTAATACCCCTAATTTAGGGGTATTTATGTAATTTTGATAATATAGGGACTTCATTGAAAAATACAGACAAGTTGGGTATTAAATTAAAAGGTTGAAGGACCTATTTGATGAAATTAAAACTTTTGGGGTCTAAATAGAAATAACAAGAACTTGCAGGGGCGGAATTGGATAAAATAAAGAAACCAAGGATTGAAATTTGAAAGTCTAAGAAATCTGATTTGGGGGTCGTTCCCAAATCTTCCCTTCGAGATTCTAGATTCGATCAAATCAAATCTATGAGAGATTTGATGAAATTTTCTTTGATCAATCGTATATAAGTGAAAATCGAGTCTCACAGAACCAAAATCTCGAACCAATTGATCCCAAAGTGCCTTTTGCAAACAAAATTTCCCTTGTTCTTCTTTCGCCAGGAAACTACCATAGTCAACGGAGGGGAAGCTCGAAATCCATCTCGTGGGCCCACGGATTGGTCAATCTACTCCCTGCATCACTATCACCAAGGCCAGCTCTATCAACTTGGTAGTCGTTCTTCAAAGTTTGCTTATATTGTCAATCAAATTGACTCAAAAACCAGGTACAAGATTCTGTTAAATCGAGGGGGTCTAGCCGGGTTAGGATGAACCGACCTGGGACAGTCTGGGTCTGGGCTTGAAAAATCGGGCCATGGGTCATGGGCTTCTGTATACTAATTTAGTAATGAAATTGGGTTATGGGCTTTATGGGAATGGTCCTGGGCTAGGCCAAGCCCAGGTTGTTTTGAGTTAAGTAATTGGAACAAAAATTTTGGGCCATGACCCAACGGCAAAAAAAATGAAAATGAAGGAATGAATCCAAAATTGGTCAGTTCACAAGGATTTCAACTGGTTTTATTCTGGTTCAAAGCATAGGAACTTAGGAAAATGAATAAATTAACTAGTTTAAGGTCAATTAAGGAAAATGGGTTTGTTTTAGACCCGATTCAAGAGAATTACTGCATAAAACTGGCCAGTTAGTAGATAAAGTGGTCGTTCAGTCATTTTCAACTCGGTTTAGTGTGTATATTGTCCGGCTCACTGTGCATATGGCTGGTTCTAAGTGTATTATGGCTGGTTAAATGTGTTAAAGGTCTGGTTTAGTGTATAAAAGGCCGGTTTAAGTCTGGTTCACCACATTAAAGGCTGGTTTGAGGCCGGTTTAGTGTATTAGAGGCTAAATCTTGGCTAGTTCAACATCCTAATGATTGGTTCAAGGCTAGTTTAATAGTCTAATGATGAGTTTATAGATTAAATAAATCGGTTTTATGTTTTATGAGTCCGGCTCAAGGTTTTATCACTTGATTCATGACTTATTTTACCGGTTCAAGACTGTAATGGCCTTGGTATGGGTACGGGCACGAAAATCTAGAATTTTATTCGAGATTTTAATTAAGGAATTTCATTTATACCATTCTTGGATATATTAGAGATATAAATTGAAATATTTTATTATTTTATGACTTTAGATTGTTTGGACGATACTTGTTGAGCCTGTGTTGCCAGAGATTGGATTTATCAATTTCTATCATTTAATGAGTAATAATGTGTATTTTTGAGCAATTACAGTTTTTCATATTTGTTATAAAATCTGATTTGATATAATATATCTATTTTCTAAAAATATGATTAATTTGATTTTATATGATATATCTGATTTTCTGAAAATTTGATTAAATTTGTTTTAAAAGTAAAACAAGGGACATGTATGAAATTTCTAAAATTGTTTGGAACGAAATATCTGTTAATTATGTTTGACTCTGTACATGGAAAATTTTGTTGAACTGTATCCGTTTGATTCTGGAATATTTTGTTAAATGGTTTCTATTTATTCTGAAAAATGGAAAAAGTTTTGTTAAATTATTATGATATTCTAGAAACTGTTTTTAAAGGAGTTTTAGATTTTTGAACACTGCAACTAACGGACAGTATATGTTAGACTGATTTGCACCTGTACGGGTCCCTATCTAGCAGGGGTGATGGTGCTAGATTTTCTGATTTCTGTTTATTACATGGTTGATATGCTGTCATTTTGTTATCCAGCACAACTGATATGTTGCTATTCTATTATTTGGGTAGACTGATATGTTGGCATCTTGTTATCTGGGTAGACTGATATGTTGCCATCTATTATCCAAGCAAACTGATATGTTACCATCCTGATTACCGGCTGACTGTGTGTTGTCGCCCTATTCATTAGTTAACTGTGTGTCATCGTGGGAAAGTTTTTTTGATATCTGTAAATGATTTGTTGCGTTGGAAAGATTTATGATATTTGTAAATGTTTTGTTGCACTAGAAAGATTTCTGATATCTGTAAATGATTTGTTATATGATATGGTTTGTGAAAAATGTAAGAGATTTGTTAAATGGAAAAATATTTTGATCTTATATGTTATACATGTCATTTGTTCTTATAAATGTATGTTTTTATTCATTGGGTTTGTAGACTCACCTTAGTTTTTTCTAGATTCTGAGCCTGGTACTTAGTTGGATTTCGCATTCATCTAAGGCTATTTTTGGTAGTGGGTACTACTTCTCATACTAGGGGCAGACTAGTGTAGAGTTGTCTAGCTCCGTGGTCGGGGGATTTGAGGTAGAGGCGTGGTAGAGGTCAAGGCTGAGTGTATGCGTTGAGTTGACAGGATGCTCAAGCGTTGAATGCCATGATCACAAGTATGATTTCAGTATCCTTCCTTCATGCTTATGCATTTATTTGATCTAGGTTCCATTTACTTGTATGTGTCAATAAGTTTCTCCACTTGATTTGATAGATAGCCGGGAACCGTTGGATTATCCCTTCTCTGTAGCGACACCTGTTGGTGAGTCTATTAGGTGGCCTAGGTGTATAAGTCTTGCCTGATTAGTATTACTAGTAGAGATTTTGTGGCGGGCTTGATTCTTTTGGTTATGTTTGAGTTTGACATGATTATAGGTATAGACTAGTTGGTTTCGTGTTATACAACCCTGAACTGTCATTTTTAAGATAGTGAGTTTTGCGTCACTAGGTGAGGCATCGTATGTTATCAAGGTGACTATATCTTGACTCCGGCTCCTATTATTTCTTTCATGAGGGCTAAAAGGCTACTTAGTTAGGGGTGTCAAGGATTTCTGGCTATTGTTGTGAACACAAAGGTTGATGAGCCATAGTTGGAGCAGATTCCAGTTGTCGGGAGAGTATCCAAATGTGTTCCTTGAGGAGTTGCCAAGCCTTCCTCCTAATAGGGAGATAGAGTTTTGTATTAACCTACTACCAGGCACTCAGCCTATCTCCATTCCCCCTTATTGTATGGCTCCAACGGAGCTCTAGAAGCTAAAGGATTAGCTATAGGATTGCTAGATGAAGGCTTTATTAGATCTAGTACTTCCCATTAGGGTGCACCCAGTTATCTGTTAAGAAGAAGAATGGGTCCTCTGTGAGACTTTGTATAGATTACTGGTAACTCAACAAGGTGATTGTGCATAATAGATATTTGTTGCCTAGGATTGATGGCTTGTTTGATCAGTTGTGCAGAGCCAACCACTTTTCTAAGATAGATCTGCAATTTGACTATTATCAGTTGAAGATCAGATGGGAGGATATTCCTAAACGGTTTTCAGGACCCAGTACAAACATTACAAGTTCTTGGTAATATCCTTTGGTTTGACAAACTGCCCTAGTGCATTTATGGATTTGATGAACTGGGTATTTCAGGCTTTCCAAGATAAGTTTGTGATAGTGTTTATTGGTGATATTCTAGTGTACTCAAGGAGTGAGAAGGGGCACAAGAAGCACTTGCAGGAGGTTTTGTAGATGTTGAGGGATCACTAGTTGTATGTTAAATTCTCGAAGTGCGAGTTCTAGTATATGACAATATGTATTCTGTCTTGGCATATAGTATGTAGAGATGGGATCACAATTAACTCCCATAAATTGAGGCTACACAGTAGTGGTCAAGGACTTCTTCTATCATGAAGATTCGTAGTTTCCTGGGTTTAGCTGGCTATTATCGACATTTTGTGCAAGATTTCTGGAAGATAGCCATGCATTGACTAGATTGACTCAGAAAGAGGTTAAATTTCAATGGTCTAATGCATACGAGGATGAGCTTCCGAAAGCTCAAGGATTATTTGACCTTAGCACCCGCGTTAGCTTTATCCACTAGAATAGGCAGATTTTCAATTTATTGTGATGCTTCCAGGTAAGAGTGGGATGTGTCTTGATGTAGCACGGACGAGTGATAACTTTGTTTCTAGGCAGCTTTAGAGGTACGAGCAGAATTATCTTACTCATGACTTGGAGCTTGCAACAGTGGTCTTTGTACTAAAGATATGAATGTTAGTCTAAAGGTTTTATATTGATTTTTATAATGACAAAACAAATTAAAATTGTTATATGTTGTGTACTCACACACACATACCTAAAATAATATTTGAAATTATTAATCTTAAGATTTAATATAAATTTTGATTATGAAAAAAATATTACTTATTATTATATAAGTGTGTGTCTATATTAATATATTTGACAATTATATTTTTTTGAATTAGATATTCATATTATTAAGGTTATTATTTAATACATACACAACATGTGTGAGAATGTGAAACTATCAAAATAGATATGAAACTAGATTCAAATAACTTTATTTTAATAAAGTCAAACCTTTTTATAGAAAAGTCAAACAATAGAAAAATCAAACAATAATAAAGTCAATTTTAGAAATTATTGAAGTCAATAATAAAGTCAAACAATAACAACTAGATATTTAATTATGCCTTTTTATAGAAAAGTCAAACAATAATAAAATCAATTTTATGTAAAACTAGATTCAAATAACTTTATTTTAATATATAATTTGTTTTTATATATTATTTTATATTAAAGCAGTTTATTATATGATTCTCATACATCATTATCTGAAAAAGTTATTTCTGAAATTTACATGATATAAGTTTTAAATAGTAAAATATGACTTATGATACAAATAAAATATTGAGTTAAATTTATTTATAAACTAGATGGGCTAAGCTTTAAGATATATATATTATATGCACATGCTGCACTTATTTATTGATAGATTTAAATTTTGAAAGTGAGTCATTCTGCTAAGTCACACTATCAGCAAAAAAATGAGTATACCATAATGTGTTTATTCTATCTCAAAATATAAAAGTCAAATTTGTGCAAATCTAATTTTGAATGAAAGTAGATGTTATAAGCTTTTTAAAAATATATAATTGTTAGTTTTGAATACAAAAATTCAAATTTTTAGACAATTTTGAACTTGACAATCAACTTTTGTCAAAAACAATTTTACAGTTTGGCGTGTTGTTGAACTTTTGATTATTTCTCTCAAATGGTGCACTATAATTCAATAATCCCTTTTGTATTTAAAAATAGGCTCATTGAAGAGTGTTTAAGAATTTTTTAAAGTTTTTGTTGAGTGTTCGAAGCTATTTTTATTTGAAATTTTGAAATGAGCCTATGTGTAGTTGCTATGACAAATGATTTTGTCTTCCACAAATGCCACATCTCTCCAACGTCTTTTTGGGTTTTTTGCTATAAAAGGAGCTTAGATTGATGGAGAAGACACATAAATAAGTTCTCAAAACTTCCTCAATCTCTTTCTAAAATTCTTTGTGCTACATTATTTATTACTAGATCAAGAGTGCATAGAGTAAATTGTTTTATTCTTGAGAGTGCCTCTTTGAAGTAAGATTATTTTGTACATGAGTAGTAATTAATCCTACTTAAGATGAATTGCTACATTTTTATTTCATTTTCATTACCTTCTTTATTGGTGTATAAAGCTCACCGAATCAAATGGCTTGTAATCAGATTTCTTGCCTCTGCTAAATACAAGGGCTTTGTTTTGTACTTGAAATTTCTTGCCTCCGTCCAGTGCAAGGATTTTAGTGAAACCTCAATCGGTTGGAGCTCGAGAGAATGGATGTAGAATTGGGTAGAAGTAAAACCACTATAAAAGAGTTTGCATCTCTATTATCCCTATCTCTTTACTTTATTTATAATTGTTTATGTTTGCTTTGGGTGAATTGCATTAATTTAATCTTTTAATTTTTTTTTACTTAGCTTCCATGAAAAATACCTAATTCACCCCTCTCTTGGATTGTCTTTTGGGACAACAATGGATATCAGAGGTAGATTCTAAATATTGACCTTAACAGATCTTTAGAGTAAAATCACCCCTTATGACAACCGTTGGTGCACATTGAGTTATGGAGGGTCGATCTATAATAAACTACATTTCTTTAATGATAGTAACTTTAGTTATTAAAAATTAGGTGTAATTCTCTTCAACAAATAGAGTATGATTTTGGAATATTTTTTGAGAATGATATAACACTCCCGTGGTAATTAAGGATAATGTATCTATTACTAAAGATAAAAGGATTGGGATGAAAATGATAATTTTTTTTTTACAATAATGCAAAAGCTATGAATATATTGTTTTTGTACTCTTGATAGAAATGAATTTAATAGAGTTTCTACTTATAAAATGTCAAAGTATTTGGAGAACACTTGAAATAATATATGATGTGTGAGTAGAGCTAAGGACACAAAACTCAATATACTTAAATATGAGTATGCACT